>JAIPMN010002588.1:406-35027 GCA_020650975.1 Apostichopus californicus | reverse complement strand
GGGGGGGGGGGGTAGGGAGGGGAATTAGTGTGAGGGATATGGGTAAGAATCACTATGCTTATTTTGAGGACATTAATCATGGCGATGAGTAGAGGTTTGGTCTTTGGTTCTTAATGGGATATGTTAATGTATAGTTTGCTTTGTTAACCTGTCTCCTCACAAGATTAGCATGAGTTCTCCTACCACATCCAGAGTGAACTGGTGACTGGAGTTAACCTTGTCTAAAGTGAATGTTCGGAAGTTGTTTCTAGACACTTTGGTAGGATAATAAGTCGGAGTCCAAGGCTGTAAGACTCGATAGGACAATGAGTGCTAATTGTTTTGAGGAGGCAGGTTTGCTCATCTCTCATGAATATTCAAACATTGAAAGGTTTGAGATATTTGAGAACTTTGTTCACAGTCTCAGCGGGTCAAGATTGTGGATGTCAGATTTTTAGCCGCAAACGAAGCAAGGTGTTAATGTATCTCGGCTTAATACAACGTTGCGGTCAGGCGAAGTAGTGTTGTTGTTGGCTGTTTTGAAATCTGTGAGAGTTTGTGTTGAATACCTTGAAAGTGGACTTGTATGATAGTTTTGCACCATGCTGAGAGAGTAGGGTTAATAGGGGTATGAACAACAGAAAACTGAATGGGAAATTGTAAACAATGGAAAAGAGCAAAGAACCAGTGACTTCTGGTCTTTGTAATCCAGAGGTAGGTGGCTCAAATCTGCATGGTCCTAGCCGTAAATTTCTTTACTTTTTGACCATGATAGTTTCTATTCAGACATACATGACAGTAGTTATCCTGGATATTTGCTGGTATTCAAAGTTTTTTTTTGGGGGGGGGGGCTTTGTCAACCAAATATTCACAATCGTGAAATTCTTCTATGATTGAAGGAAGGTGCTGTAGTTACAAAAAGATTTTGCAACTTTTTAAGTAATTTATGTTCAAGATTTTTACACTTTTTTTCTCGCCACCAATATGGGCAAATTCTGGTATTCATTTCCAATGTATAAAATATCCTTTTGTGACCCTATAATGGGTCACAAACCTCCACCACTTTGAAATATCAGGCACACAGGTGGTGGGTGTATATATGGTCACTTGACTATTTGAATTAAATTTTCTTTTGCCGACAGGTTCCATTGTTGGAGGCTGGTGACATCATTATTGATGGTGGTAACTCCGAATACCAAGACACTCTGGTAAGCATTCCACCCTCTATCTGACCTGACATGAAAACTTAGACATACCATTGGGTTCAAAAGCTTGACTCTAGAAGAGACTTCCCAGCAAGGCTTCACTTTCACGGTTCCTCTCTTGACTGGACAGCTCATCTAAGGGGTTAGTTTCTCCCCCCCCCCCTTCCTTCCCCCAAAGCGTCCAGCTGCAAGATTCCTCCAGAGCTGCTGGAATATCTTCTGCGGAGTTTTATATGGAAGTCCATTCTTGCAATGATTGGGTCCAAACATTCTCAGCACAGGTTATATATAAGGTAAAGGCCTCTCATAAACTGTTGTAATGAAACAAAACTCGAGCACTGGGCGGTGTTTTACTGATAGGTAAGTGTTTATTTTGTAATGTTAGCATATCACTGTGACTGTAGGGGATAAAAAAAATCAGGTTAAAGTGTTTAACAAATTTTTATCTCTTGCCACAAGTTAAGTATATAATTCAGAAACTGAAAATTTCAAAAAATGCCCACCAATTCACCTCACCCCGTTCGCCCCCCTCCCCCAAAAAAAAGAGAAAGGGAGAAAGAATACGAATGCTTTGAAAATAGGAAGAGCAAAGTCAGATAGGAAACAAAAGATAAGATAAATTCCAAATCAGATCATCTTATAATGAATTATCCTTTTTGAATTATAGCAACGGTAAAGGCCGATAAGTTGGCCTTTGGCCAGTTGGTCATTGGCCAGTAGTTGGTCATTGGTTGGTCATTGTTGGTCAAGTTGGTCATTGGCCAGTATCTTATAATGAAGTATCCTTTTTGAATTATAGCAACGGTAAAGGCCGATAAGTTGGTCATTGGCCAGTAGTTGGTCATTGGCCAGTAGTTGGTCATTGGTTGGTCATTGTTGGTCAAGTTGGTCATTGGCTAGTATCTTATAATGAAGTATCCTTTTTGAATTATAGCAACGGTAAAGGCCGATAAGTTGGCAATTATCGCAGTCTACAGTTCTATGTTGGTAAAGATTTTTTATCAGTAATATCAAATAGTTATCAGATACCCTCAAGGTTGCTCCATAAGTATTGCAACGTATGTCAAGCTAAGAATTTGAATATTAGGGAGAAGGAATTATAAATATAAGTCAACAACATAAATCTCCATCAAACTGTGGTATCCACCTTACAATTAGAGCTCAAAATTCATTCAATTTTATATGTCAAATGCGTTTAAACGTTTGCCTTTTCTTTTTTTTTAGCGTCGCTGCAAGTCTCTGAAAGAGAAAGGCATGCTGTTTGTTGGAAGTGGAGTCAGTGGTGGTGAAGATGGCGCCCGGTATGGACCCTCTCTTATGCCTGGTGGTTCCCCTGAAGCTTGGTAAGCAAAACATCTATTCATTCAGATATGTCTCCATATTTATCTAAAAGGAAGAATTAATTTTTTAATTTTTTTTATTTATTTTTTTTTTTGTAATGAGGAGACACAGAGCACTTATGGAGAGCATCATAGAGATATATATATAATATGTTTTTGTTTTAATTTTAATTTTAAGGCCTCATATTAAGCCCATCTTTCAGGGCATTGCTGCCAAGGTTGGAACTGAACCGTGTTGCGACTGGGTGAGTAGAATTGACAATATTTTCTATATATTAATTGCGCTCCTCGCTTACCTCTCTCCTCACACTCTTAGCACCCGTTCTACCGTGCATATAGTGTCCATGGTTACCTTTTAACACTGTGCCCCCTCCATGTCCCTCCTTCTCATTCTACCATCTTAAGTGCTTACGCGTGTTTTTCTATCGTAAATTTTGAGTAGAATTGACAGTATTTTCTATATGTTCGATATCAGAACCAAGAATTACATTCTCAGAGCAAAGTGGGAGGACTGTTGAATTCATCTAATAGCGATGTAAACAATTATTCCAAAAGTTCCTAAAGAGTAATATTTATATCCCACCCATTTGAGGTGAAAAGGTTAAAAACTAAGCTGTTATGATAACTGGCACTTTCCTAGAACCCAGATCTAACTGACAGACTCTTTCTGTTACTCTCCTGATGCAATACTGAAAGTGAACCCAACTTAACCTTACAAAAAATTGCACAGCTAAGCCAGGGCTACTGTAATGCTAGTACATGAAATGAACAACAATACAGAAGCAATTTTGTCCACCTCTCCCTCCCCCCATTCCCCATATCAATTTACTAGTTAAAAACATGAAACCACAGAGATTCACCTTACTAGAACAGAACACAACAAACTTAACATAGAGAAAACTAGAGTTATCTGTTAATATACAGTTGATTATCATATTAGTGTACTCTATACCCAATTCTCTGCCAATATGGTTCATATCTGCCTAAGGTTGTCTCACATTTGTGCTAATCCTAACACAATGAGTTGACTCCTACTTTATGTCGGTAATTATTGTCGGAACACACAAATCCGCTAATACCAGTGCTTGATTTTCAGTGCGGACACGTATATAATATGCTTCCTCGCTTACCTGTCTCCTCACAACTTACCTCACTTCTACTCTTCCATGTCTATAGTGACCTGGTGACCTTTAAAGTCTGTTTTTCATTGGCTAAGTTCTCTTTGTAATAGGCTGTCTGTGTACTTCTGTACTTCTGTTTGTCACAGGAGACCTGTTTGACAAATGGTTTCGTGACAAATTTTCTCTTTCACTTCGTCAGGTGGGTGAAGAAGGCGCAGGTCACTTCGTTAAGATGGTTCACAACGGTATCGAGTATGGTGACATGCAACTTATTTGTGAGGCGTACCATGTCATGAAGGGCGCCCTCGGTTTGGACAATGATAAAATAAGCGAAGTGAGTGTTTTTTTCATTTCCTTCGAGGAACTTTTTCATTTTTCAAGGAAAGACAAGAAAAAAAGTATGTATGGTTCTTCTGTTCCATAGTCCATGTGTAACACTCATTCTCAGGAATTTGAAAATGGTTTCAGATAATAAAATGTTGAAATTTATGTAGCATTTTGGCGGTATTGTGAATGTTGGTTGTCAGTAAATACTTCAACCATGAAGAATCCGTTTTGCCAAACCAGCTATTCATCTTTGGATGCGTGTAACAATTTTGCCCAATTTTGCATCTAGCGTTGTGCTATGTAATTTCAAATATTAGCTGATTTCCTGATACTTGACAGAAATATTTGGCGATGTTTACATTTGCTGCAAAGAGTGTAACATGAATGACATACATGTACGTATGTGTATTTGGAACCAACCTCACAGGTAAACTGACTTGTGAATATGTGCTGATTTGTCACTTTTGATGAAAGTATGAGATTTGTGTATTTCTACCTTTTAGCAAACCCAACACAATCCAAGCCAAGCATATAATACAATACCTAGCCAACTTGTAAATTCTGTGTTATGGTTGGATGGAACCCTAAACAATAGAAAAAAGGCTTGCATTGTGTAAACCCGTTCTGAAAGTTCTAAGGGAAAATATCGGTCTGGTCGCTTTAAGTATAATGTTAAGTTTTCTATTTCTTTATTTTTGAGGTGTTCGGTCAGTGGAATAAGACTGAATTGGATTCATTCTTGATCGAGATCACCACAGATATCCTTGCATTCAAGGACACAGACGGCAAACATCTGGTGGATAAAATCAAGGATTCTGCTGGCCAGGTGAGGGGCGTCAAAGACTTCTATTTTTATCGACGGCTTCACGAATCTTATTTGTTGTTGATTATAGCATCTTTGGGGGTGGAGGGGGGGGGGTAAATTGTGAAGAAATGTTTGGATGGTTTATGGTACTAAAATCCCATTATTATGTCAAGATTTACCTTGAGAAATAAACATTTCCACAGCAAATAATGAAGTGAAGCCTTGGTAGCCATTTTGATGTAGACTTTCAGCTATTTTCCTTCAAGTGTTTCAAAGTGTTTTTGGATTTACAGGTCAAATTGGTTATATAGCACAAAAAATGAAAAAACTAAAAAACGTTGGTGGAGAAGAAGGTTTATAGTCTCTTGTATCATGTCCAAGAGCTGATCACATGACTTTAAAATAGTTGAACCCCTTGGTCTTAAGTAACTTGTCACACCCACACACACACAAGTGTGCACAATTGAAACAAGTCTCTCCCAGGGCCACATGCATATGCCCCTAGAGGCCTTCCCAGAGGGTACAGCCACAAACAAGCACACTTAACTTTATGTGCAAGATACCTGGCAGGTCCCCATTTATGCACCTGGGTGAAGAGAGGCAATGGAGAAATAAGTGCCTTGCCCAAGCAAATCACAGAGTGACCACAGGTCAGAACTCCAACCTGCAATCGCTACATCCTCAAGTCCATTGCCTGAAAACGATTTCATCTCAATGCACCACTGTCGGGTTAGAATGTAGTTATAAACTGTACATGATATTGTCAAGAAAGCAACATGTGACAGGTGAGATCCTCAACCTTCAGATACTTTTTGTTTGTTTTTTGGTTCAACCGTTTGAACCGATGAAGCCATTCCATTTGAATTTTTTGTTTTTTTTGTGGTGGGGGAAGGGGGGGACAATGCTATCACAATTCAAACCAAACAAGATGTAGTTTGCTCGAATCTGGTAGGATGCTATTTAGAAATCACACTTTTTTGTTATTTATTTCAACAGAAGGGAACTGGTAAATGGACTGCCATATCTGCCCTGGAGTATGGAATGCCTGTTACACTCATAGGTAGGTATTAAGTTATTCCGGTGTATGATATATGCCTGGTATGCTCAAAGATAAGGTATAACTATTTTGTTATTGGTGTCCACCCTGGAGAAGGGAACCTATCCTCCACTCGAATGAAGGTATCCACGCTGGAGTAAGTTGTGTTCCTGTTGTAAGTTATGACTGTGTATTCTTGGTATTAAGTTGACTGCTAGATCTGACCTAGAGTATGGAAAGTTATCCTCTCTCTTGATGAAACTTTGAAATGAAAACAGGGTGAGGCTGCGTTGTCCAGACCAAGCTAGTAAATAAATTTATCTCATGTTTCAGGTGAGGCTGTATTTTCCAGATGTCTTTCATCGCTCAAGGACGAGCGAGTGGCTGCCAGTAAGAAACTCCACGGACCAACGGCTCCATTCGAGGGCAACAAGGACGCATTCGTGGAGGATATCCGCCAGGTTAGAAAGATTAGAAAGTGGTGGTGGGGGGTGGGGAAGTGTAAAGAGGGAAGGGGTTATGGCTAGTTGAGGAACATGACAATTAGTACAAACCACAAGTGTGTCTTTGCAAAGCTGTGGTGGGAGGGTAGGGAAAGAGTAGGGGATGTACAACATTCTTAAACTGCATTTACTGTTTCCCTGTTCCACCATTTCTTAACATGAAAGAGCCATGAGAGTTTGGAAAGATTGATGGAGGGGGGGAGGGGGGGGGGAGGGGTTGGACTTTGCTTGGGTAAAGGCCTTTATATCTTTCACATTTTTGGTATCATGTTTGGAAACCTCCCAACTATGACATTCTTTCTCATTGATCAATGCATAATGGCTTTATTAGCTTAACTTTTCAAAGTGGACAACCACTTTTAGTTTAAGACAAGGGAAATGGGAGTAATGACTTAAGTATACCATCGGCCTATGTTCTAATATTAGATGCAATGTTGGATCTGATGAAACTTTGGGCAGGGTGCACCGAATCATGCAATAACTTAACGATGTAAAAAGTAGTTACAACTGTATGTAAGATGTAATTCCCACACAAATAAATCCTGTTTACATCTATAAATCCTGTCTACATCTATATATCCTGTCTACATATGTAAATCCTGTCTACATCTATAAATCCTGTCTACATCTACAAATCCTGTCTACATCTATAAATCCTGTCTACATCTATAAATCCTGTCTACATCTATAAATCCTGTCTACATCTATAAATCCTATTTACATCTATAAATCCTGTCTACATCTATCAATCCTGTCTACATCTATAAATCCTGTCTACATCTATAAATCCTGTCTACATCTATAAATCCTGTTTACATCTATAAATCCTATTTACATCTATAAATCCTGTCTACATCTATCAATCCTGTCTACATCTATAAATCCTGTCTACATCTATAAATCCTATTTACATCTATAAATCCTGTCTACATCTATAAATCCTGTCTACATCTATAAATCCTGTCTACATCTATAAATCCTGTCTACATCTATAAATCCTGTCTACATCTATAAATCCTGTTTACATCTATAAATCCTGTTTACATCTATAAATCCTGTCTACATCTATAAATCCTGTCTACATCTATAAATCCTGTCTACATCTATAAATCCTGTTTACATCTATAAATCCTGTCTACATCTATAAATCCTGTCTACATCTATAAATCCTGTTTACATATATAAATCCTGTCTACATCTATAAATCCTGTTTACATCTATAAATCCTTTTGTCAGATATTTTCCTCATTGATGAAACTCATCATTTTTTGTGTTACTACAATCTACAGGCTCTGTATGCTTCGAAGATCGTTTCCTACGCTCAGGGGTTCATGTTGATGAGAGAGGCTGCCAGAGAGTTTAACTGGAACTTGAATTATGGTGGAATTGCTCTCATGTGGCGAGGAGGCTGTATCATCAGAAGGTAAAGGCCGTTTGTGTTGCATCTCACCCTGTACAGGAGATGGGGTTTGAAGGGTCACTTTGGGCGGTAAAGGCTGTCGTTGAAGGGTCACTTTGGGCGGTAAAGGCAGTCGTCGTGGAAGGGTCACTTTGGGCGGTAAAGGCCATCTGTGTTGCATCTCACCCGGTACAGGAGATGAAGGTTTTAATGGTCACTTTAGGCACATAATTAATTCTGATATGTTGTATTGCCATTCAAGAACACACCACTATCAGTCAATGTTGTATTTTCTTAACTCCTTTCAGTTTGGATATATGACTATAAATGACTATTTATTTAAAGTTACTTGACGACTTGAGTGTTATCAGGCAGCATATCAGGTCAACCCCAATGCATGACAAATCTGTCGAGATAAACATGGTGTTGAATATCTTCCAAGAGGTGCTCCTATGTTTATATGAAGTTAGTCAAGGAGAACATGGTGTTTAAAGTGACTAGAATTTTTTATAAGTTATCGATAAATATTGAGATTTAGTCCTGCACTGTCAACATCATCATCATCATCATGAATTTAGCCTTAATGGAGTATAACAAAGATATTAGCATATTTGAAAATCTTGAAACATCTTGAAAGCCTGAGTAACTATGGAAACATTGCTATCACTCTTTTCCTTTGGTCTTTGACATATATATATGTAGATTAAAATATTGTCAAAGGTAATTGTTAAAAATGTTGAGGATTGATGCAGCATTCATTTCAATGCAGAAAGACAAAAGGCAGCAGCACAGCAACTCCATGTGATCTATTCTGTCTCATGTCGGATGATGTCCTAAGTTTGTTATTTACTGAACCTACGAGTGGTTTCGAACTTGCTTTGGTTGTAGAATGCGAATATTCATAAAGTTTCATTTCCAGCACAGGGAATCTACTGACAGGTGGCTGGCTGTTGCTTAATTAGCATGTAACTATGGTAACGTCATCACACCATTGGTTATTGTCAGTGCACATTGGATTATGGTATTTTATAATTAACAGGCAATTATTATGCAGGCATTTCAGAGACAACATTATTGTTGTAGGGGCACCACATGTCCGGGATTTCCCGGATGTGTCCCCTTCTTGTGTATCTTACTTGAGCACCCAGGGGGAAGTAAGTCATGTCCGGATTTTTAGATACTTCTGTGAAAGTCTCTGCAGTGATTTTGCCTAATAGCTACTCCATTGATGAACCACAGCAAGGCAAAATGTCAATGCTAACCCACCTAACCATTCTGATTCTAAAAGGCTATATCCTTTAAATCATTTTTTTTATTAGGTACCTTACACAATCATTTTCCCCACAAACAGGGAGGGGTCCCCCTCAATTTCTACCCCTTACACCAGGCCACGACAACTGGTCCTCCTTCAGGTCTGATACAAGAAACCCTATATCGGTGTTGGATTAAGAATGAAAACAGCCATGGTTGTGTCCATATTTTATATTGTTTGTTTTTCTCTTTGTAATTATAGTCGTTTCCTTGGAAACATCAAAGAAGCTTTTGACAAAAACCCAAATTTGGTTAACCTGTTGTTAGATGATTTCTTCTTGAAAGCAATCCATGATTGTCAGGTAAGAATACCGTTGATTTCTGTTTCTGTGTGTTTTGATATGTTTACAGACCATCGAAAGAGGTATGCAGACTACATTCTAATACCACTATTAAAGCAGCATTTTGCGTCCTTTTCTATGATTTTTCTCAACCCTTACTGACCCCACTATGCCATAACGACATACATAACTAGCTTATCTATTTAAATCTTACTTCAAATGGTGGCATGAAAGTCGAAAAATTTGCAACTTTCAACTTGTTTTTCTCCAAGATATTTTCCGTTGGGATCCCAATAAACCTCGCCCATAATATGAATATTTAAACACTACGAACGTCATTGACCAATAGGCCTACGTAATACAACACCATTCTTGATTTGTGTACAGTCTATATGGCAGTTGTACCCACTGATCTGTACACTAACAGATCAGTGAGTTGTACCAGGGAGTTCCATAACAACTCCCTGGTTGTACCAATGCAAAGTCTTGAATCTATTTTTAGCAACGGCTCATAACTAAACCTGCATCTCTGATTGGTTGAATTCAAACTAGTGGGTGTGGGAAAACTGTATGCGATTAATTATAACTGTGGAACTTGTCGTGGACACTTTTCTCATTATCTGCAAATATCCTTAATTATTCGCCAATTAACGTTGTTTTGTAATTGATGAATGTAAAAAACTCGATGGACATGTCAAAAAAG
The DNA here is from genome assembly GCA_020650975.1 of Apostichopus californicus. NCBI lineage: Eukaryota > Metazoa > Echinodermata > Holothuroidea > Aspidochirotida > Stichopodidae > Apostichopus > Apostichopus californicus. The sequence goes on along the minus strand of JAIPMN010002588.1, from coordinate 25,017 downwards.
TAGAAAACGGCGACCAAACGCAAAATGCTGCTTTAATTCTTAATTTTTAATTATTTTGAAGAAGAAAAAAATAGAACAGGTATGGAAACATTTGCCTGCCCTAAAGGTTTCTTTCAATTTTGTCGAGTGAAGATTCTGTCACATCTACAGTACACAAGTTTTATTTGCACAGCATATGTAGCATATTGGTATTTGATAACACTTTTGTTTGCTACCTATATGCACATTGTCAGAAAAAATTCTCCTCAAGAAAAAGGAGAAAGTGTTGTACCTTAACCCTTTTTAATGTGATGACTTTGTACCCAAAGGACTACCAGGATAGTAAGATCCAGATTTTATCTGTCTGTGGATCACTTCATTCATGTTATTGATCCTCGTCTGTCTTTCAAGTCGGCTCTCAGTATCTGTCTCTCGAGTCACAAAAGACGAGACGATTGGGAGTTCCCTTAGAAATATGTACAAGTCAACCCACTCCATGAGAGAGAAGTCGAAGATAAATGAAAATATTAATAAGAAATCACGACGGCTCCAGAAATGAACTTCAAATGGAAGTCGTGTTGTAGATTTCAGTTGACCGTACAAGAATTTAATTCTTTAAGTACCCAAGTAGACTTTTTTTTCTGGTGGATAGTAACAAGTCTGTCACAAGAACGTGTACTTTTGTTTGAAAGTTTGTAAGGGTCCATAATTCTGTATTTTTCTTCCCTTTTTTGAAGGCATCCTGGCGTAATGTGGTAGCCACTGCCGTTGCTTTGGGTGTACCTACCCCAGCATTTAGCACCGCCCTGGCTTTCTATGACGGGTACCGCTCCGACACCCTACCAGCCAACCTTTTGCAGGTATTGAAATATGCGATTAAGATTAATAATATCTTTACAATTTTTTTTTAAAAAAAATTGAAGATATTTTTCTGGTCTATAAGTAAGATTGATTAATCCAACACAAGTATCCATGAGTTGATCCATACCATACTATGCACTTTTCTGCAGCTGTACAGCATTAAGACTTTGATTTTTTTTCTTATTCAGATGCTATAATAGATAGATTGAATTCAGAATTTGTGGTGGAAAAAAAATTTCATTCATCTCCTCACCAGTCGAGATGAAAATGATTTGGTGGCTGTCAAGAAGAGGGAGAAAAAAATCTAAGCATCTAAGATCCATTTGTGTTCAATTCCCTCATGCTTTTGTTAGGATGTTAGCTATGAATAATTGAGGTTCTGAGAATATTGTTCCCAAACTTGATGGTGTGATTTCAGAGTTGGAAAGAGCAAGAGAATGTATTTAGTTTTCAACTGTATTGTGTAAACGTTGGATTGGAATGTTGTTATTAAAGCAATTAACACTCGGCCACCCAGAGTATCCAATTATATTTACCCCCTCTTCTTTACCTTCCACATTAGGCTCAGAGGGACTACTTTGGCGCTCATACTTACGAACTGCTCTCGACACCTGGTAAATTCCAGCACACCAACTGGACCGGTCACGGTGGCAACGTCTCTTCGTCCACATACAACGCCTAGTTACTCGTCAACTCATAGGATCAATTTTTTATTTTTTTTTACAATTCATAGCATTCATATATCTCTGTAACTTTGTGCGTTCCCATCTGTGTATACATATCTTCTGTACAAGTTTAGTGCATTTCGTTTTGTTTTAGTACTAGGTCTAAGGGTTGGTGTGTTGATGGACTGAACATGGGCACAGTTAAATGAATATTTGCCTTGTCTTTCAAGATATTTTTTAGAAGAAGCTCTCAGACATCACCTTTCTGTCACTATTCTTGTCCCATTTCCAAAGTAGTTCTTGTGGTCAAAGTCATCCCCGTCCAACGGAAATTTGGCTAAAACAGGTACCTGTTCCCCAAATTACTAAAAATTTTAAAATTAATTAAAAAAAAACTTTTACAGGTTTGATCTCTTTCCAAAAGCAATCTAATCTAGTGCAAGGAAAAGATATGGCTTTAATCCAAACTTCCTTAACCAAAAATTGTATGCCAGGAAGTCTTTCTTATGGTTTCTTGGGTAGATAAAATGTTTGATACTTTATATACGTTTAACACTTTATGTCAGTAAAAGAAGTTCGCTAATAACGGTGATTTACTTTTCGTTGGCTTATCCCTAACAGTAAGACTAATAAGGAACAATTGTCATTCCTGGATATGCAATCACATGCGCCGGTATGTCTGCTTTTGATCTCTCGAAGCAAGACAGCAAAATTCTTAATATCATGAATAAACATGTCATGTTAAAAATCATGGAAGAAATTGGGTAATTACCTTTTAACATGTTAGCCTTAAGCTGCTGCTCAACTCTGATATTCGTATTGTTCTTGATTTGTCTTCACCTTGTGCCGTCTTTGAAAAATAAAAACCCCTTTTAATTTTTGTCATAAGGTTTTATAAGTAACAATAGTGATTTATATACAGTACTATCATAGACCAAACACAAGAAATTGTGAAATGGATTGAGAATTCTCTGTGACATCATAACATGTAGGTCTAGGCATGAGACCCTTCCATAACCCCCCCCCCCCACCACCCTATAGACTACCAGACTGAAAATGATCATGATTGCTTTGTAAATAAATGGTTTCCATCAATGGGTCCTGAGCATTTTTCACAAATATGCTAGTAAATTGGACTCTACTAGAACCTTTGAAAAAGAACTTTTGGAAAATGTTAACCATTTTTACCTTGTTAAGTTTAGGGACCAAGTTTGTTGTGCTGTTAACATTTGAATAGATGGTGAAGGAACAGGGGAGAGAGTAGAATGTTAGTGATGCAAGCTTTATGCATTTTTTTAAATATTATTTTACATGTCAAATAGGAGGGATACAATCCCTTTTACATCTCTGGTTTGTCTTTAGTTATTGAAAATTCTTCAATGGATTAAAACATATCTGTAAGAATATGCAAAGTTAATAGAAATATGGGTGCACTGTTTGTGCTTTTTGTTTTTTTCAATGATTTAGAGTTATAATCAAGATATTGAACCTTTTTGAAATGAATCATAAAATATTACAAGAAAGCTGTGTCAAATACAGGATAATGAAATGAATTCGAAAAAAAAATTAATATCTTTGAATCATTAAAATCAGGCCCTAAACTTATTTGCAATGGAGAAAGGATGACCTCCTTTATGAGAATATTCATTATTTTGGTGATTTATTTTTAAGAATATAGTATGAGCATATTCTGTAATAACAAAATGACTGGACAAAACATTGTACGGAAGACCTAAAATGCCATAAGAGGGATTTTGCAGTATTAAGGTGCTCTTGTTGCATAACGGAGAATGTTCAATCTATGAATTAAATGTTAAACTGCCAGGGACTATGGCACAAAAGTTAGTTAACTCAAATAGAGTAGTTGGTGTTAGGTGCTTTTTTTGAATCATAACAAATATAAATTTACTTCAATTTTTTTTTGCATTTCAAAAATGAAATTTAAAGATGATTTAGAGCAAAAAAAAGCTTTTTTTCACTTCTATATCTGGAGAAAATAAATAATGGTAAAATGGATCAATTGTGTTCTGTTATGTTTTATTGTCAAGTGCAGTTATTGTGAAACAAAAGAAGATCAAGACTATTTGCATAATCAGGTTGCACAGGGTCAGGCCACACCCCTCTATTAAGTCCTGGATACGCCCCTACCTGCAAGAATTTAGTATACTTCGGATTACTCATCTTATAAAACTCTATAATTCAAATTGAGTAGTAGAATTATACAGTTTACACAAAACGGCTGAAGAAAGAGACCAATTTACAAACGTTTGTGTGTTTCTACTCTCTGAGCCAAAATTGGTTCAAACGTGTACCGTACGTACTCTGGTTTTCTGTGATCAATATGACTATCATTGATGCTTGGTTCCAAACAATAATGGAGTGTTAGCTTGCCTACCCCCTCCCCTCCCCCCGCCCCCACTAAGCATGCCTCAATATGGAAACTGGCTAGAAGAAAGCAAGCTTCACCAGCAAAACTATAAATGACTTAAAGTAAGCAGAAAAAGCCCAACTAATACGTGAAAGAACCGTTCGGAATGAAATTATCACAAATTATATACAATCTAACGTTTGATAACATTACTTCCAATGTTGAACACTATACATAGAAGAAACATGAATTTAAGGCCATTAGTAGTACCCCTAAATCTGCTATAGATAGTCATTGAGATATTACACTTTTATTTTAACACTCTCTTAGGCTTTGCAATAAGTCAGCACCTCTAAGAACGGACGTTTGAAAATCTTTGGCAAGTATTTTAGCACGGTGAAATTGTTGTAGGTCAAACTGATCAACTGGAATTAATACACTTCTTTATGTACTTTCTGTGCTGGACAGCCCTTCTTTTGGGCAAGAGTTAAAATGGCGGATATCAATCAACCTAAAATATCTGCGGAAGACGTCGAGATAAGGGAATGGATATCATGTATATCAAGGAACTATTGGTTCTCAGTCACGAAATGATTTTTGTACATAATAAAGGTTAGAGTTCATCGTGTTCTGATTGGTCGTTCACTGTCACGTGGCTATCCTCATTTTGATTAGTGATCGGCAAATCCTTGGTGTTTGGTTCATCTGTAATATCCTTAGATTGCCATGGTAACGGACTCTCCTGCAGGGCTTCTTGCCACTCTTGTTCTGTTACAGAATAACAAAATGATGAATATCAAGTCACTGACTATTATCCATGAACCAAAATTTTTAAAATATTTGAATGCAAATTTTACCAAATAAACGAACATCCAACTGAACAAAAAATGGAGGACAAGGCAGCCCAGCTCACTCGACCTAGAAATGCACTTCCGTAGCATTGGATATTTCACAGTATGGTGGTACCATACCTACTCCCACCCCCACCTGCCCCTGTTGAGAGAAATATTAAGTACAGGAAAACATGACTTGTTAATTTATCTAACAATACAGGTTCGTACATAAGAATGCTTAGTTGGAGGTGGAGAGAGAGAGGGGGGGGGGGTGGGGCAAGTTCAATATAATACTAAAGGGCACAAGACTCGTGTTTGGTAACTTATTTGGTTTTGGCAAAACTTTGTAAATATGTTACTGCCATATAAGTCTGCATGGGAATGAGGGTAGCTACCGGGTGGAATAATTGACCCAACTTAACCACCCTCTTTACCCTTTCCCAATTTTACCTTGTGATATAGATTCTTTCATTTTCTTTTCAAACTTTGTAAGAACTGTTTCTAAATTGTCCAATATGTCGTGCTGCATTAGTTCTTCTTTGTTGTCAGGATTCAGCAGAGTGAAAATCTGAAATAAAACATAGAATAGTCGAAAATTAAAAAGAAAAGAATGCTTTTGCTTCAAGTTGCATGGGACCAGTCCTAAATATTTTCAGTTTAAAAACATATAGCCGAGTCGATAATATTGCTAGCTATAATTATAGGGTATTTAGTAATTGTAGATAATTAAAGTAAACATGAGGGTATATTATTTTCATGAACTATAGTAAACTGAGTTTGCGGGATAGCGTAGTTATCGCTGTGATAAAATGGCGGGAAATAGCCGTTTTCCAGACTGACAGTAGGCCTGCATGCACTTCAGTGCACACAAGCCTTGGCGCCATTTGGCAAAGGGAGAGGTTTGCGATGTTGTTTTGGGCGCCTTGTGGAATTGAGATGACAGGCTGAGTCCCTGGAATTACCATCACATAACTTTAAGGCTAAGACATATCGCATGAGTTTAGTACTATACCCGAGTCCCTTGCAAAGAAAAAAAATGACAAACAACTCACTTCCATCGCTACTCTCGAAGACCCACCAATAGATTGATAATGATGTATTAACATCTGTGACGTCACGACGCCGTCATTTATGCGTTCAGCTTCTTCAACAACTGTGAGTAATACTTCCCTAATAAAATACAAAATAGTCAAGGAAGTCAGGATAAGTTTTTTCCCCTCTGTCATACATACAGTAGTTTGAATCAAATTTTCACAACTGTATAAATATATAGATCATGTAAAGCAATACGTATTCTGGTTGACTGAACGTTTATTAATTATCAAAATATATGAATTTTCCAAATTCTGGTCTAACTTTGTGAATGGATCTGGTAACTGAACATGACAATTCGGCTTGAAAATGTTAAATGATAAAATGATATACATATTGGAATATCTTTGCTAACTTTACAATAGTAAGAGTAATAAAAAAATATTTTTTATAAAAGCTTCTTGGCGTCACAACGCAATTTTGACTGACGTCATAACGGGTGTTAAGTATGTGAATTATCACGCCATTGACATACAAGTTGACATATCATCTCTTCAGTTTTCCGTAACACACTTCCGGCTTCATTTTACTTACTTGATGTCGCTCGCGTCATATCTTGCATATTCATAGGATTCAGTGTTTGCAGGATCATGGTCGATGACGCCAGCGAGCATGGTAAGCGTGTCCAGTGTTAAGCTCTTGATTACGTCACAAGACACTTCTCCAGAATTGCTTTGATCGAGAACCGCCATTAGCTATCGATTGAACATGCAATAACTGAGGTAAGACATAAATTCCTGTAGTTGGGTCGGTACATCGGTGGACGTGCAGTTTATAGACAAAGATTTAAATTAATACATATGGAAAATGATTTTAATTGTTAAGAGAAAGAATACTTCTGTGGCGGATTATGATCTTCTGGGGTCATAAGGCACTATTTGTTTGGGACCTTGTAGGCACCATACCGAACCCTCGCCCCACCGCCCTTCACACCTTCTTCCAATGATAAATAGAAAGTTGATGTCATATATATCTTGCCTGGAATTGTTCTCATCGCCCCTTTGATCATAGGGCCCTTGATCGACCTGGCAGGGCCCCTATGTATTTGCCCGCCTATTGAATACTCCAGTACTGTCCAGAGTCGAACGCTTAATTTACAAGAATAACAACATATTACCTGCTCAATGATTTCTTCATTGATTTCGACATCACGATCTGCCGGTTGAACATCAAGTCCATCCAGTTCATTGTAGCCCTAAAGCAGAATAAACAATATCAGTATCATTACAGCTGTAAATACTGGCAGAAACTACACAGATTTAACGATGCGGGATGTATTTGTGTAGGGGCATATTATTGGTTGGCTAAATGGGAGGGTGGGGGAGGAGTGGGGGGGGGGCGATGAGACGTGTTACATTATCACGAAAGACAAAGCTTTACTAGGTTAAGTATAGACTCCACGTAGTGACAACACTATACTGATTTATACTGATTTGTTAAGGAGTGTTAGCTCAGTGGTTAACGCCGGTGCCTTCCAATCATAAGGTCCCAGTTCGGGCGCTCCAAGATTAATGTATGTCGTCCAGTTACAGAGTTGTTGACAATTGACAAGCATGGACGTTAAAATATGAATCTAAAGGGACTGACTTCGGCATCTTGCCCGAACTATCTGAACGGGGGAAGGGGGGAGGAAGTGGATGGGGAGCGGGATGGGGTAGAGGAGAGGTCCTGAACATTGTTAACTTTTACACTTATGAATGGGTTAGAATGTGCTTTGGGACCGAAAGTGACGTTAAATTTAAAATGCAAACTTCTATGCTCTTTCATACCAAGATATTTCCCATGTGAACTCCCTGAAGAAACAACTGTCAAGTACTCAGTTTTACAGAAAAAGTCGTGCTCCTTATCTATGACGTCACACTACCCGGGTATCATGTAATGGAATACAGAACATTCGATAAAATGGCAACTGCAAGTGACCCAATGTGATATTTCTGTCACTTATTTGTATTTCTTTTTATCCTACTTTTATCAAATCCGATCTGACTACAAAAATCCCTTTAATCTATAGCCCCTAGGCCTAATTCCTGCTTAAACGTATAATTCCTGCTTCACTCTATATGTAACAAATTAAATGCAGTGTTGTTTCCATATGTTAGGTGATCTCGCAAAAGAAAGATTAGAGGTGACATTCTTGTTTGCCTTTTGAGTGAGGAATTTAATCTCATTATCCTAATGAATGTTTCTTTCAATTCTTGCATGACATTTTCGATGATACGTTCATTCGAAGTTTGTACAAGACAGCATAAGTGATCATGTAACATTTGGGCGTTACCTCATAGATGTACACTTGATAAAAAATGTTTTGCTTTATTTAGTTGTCCGTCTATTGTTACCATGGGGATTGTAAAGCTTACACAAACACCAGTAACCATAAACGTATACTCGTATTCTGAGGGATCCAAATTGTTTTCAAATTTTGAATTAAAAACAAATTTTGTATTGTATAGTTATACATCTAAAACACACATTTGTTTATTATTTTTTTCCCTCTTTGACATATGAGACTTAAATTTTTACCTGAAATACCCTGTAAAGGCAATAACACACACAAAAAAAAACATAAATAAATAAAAATAAATAAATGAAAGATAACATAAAATTGAAAAAGATAAGAACTGTTTATGCGTTACAGCTAGTATCATCTGGTGTAACTCCAGTTGTCTCACTGCACCGTTTTCTTGGCAAACTTCCAGTAACATATCTCTGTGAAAATCAATGTAAACACGCATTCTGTGATTCGTGACGTCATCATAACGCTTTATCAAGATGCTAACGTTTTGTAAGAATACTTTTTTGGGTATAAAATGATATAAATAATAAGAAAAAAATGTTATTTGAAATATCATGACGTTACCATACATCTTGCTGCAATTGTTGTCAGGTACATTCGTCGAACGCACACGCACTCACCCCAACCTCCCCCCCCCCCACCCCACACAACATATCTTTAAGAGACAACGTGCTTTATTTGGTTTACTTTTAACTATGATTTACCAACGGCGCCTCATGATATCTGCTATATGGGAACACATTAAGAACAACATTCTGTTCAAGTTACAATACAGTTCATTAACTTAGCTATTATTTCATTAATGAGCTATTCAATTCACTAAGCTATTATATCATTAATGAGCTATTCAATTAACTAAGCTATTATATCATTAATGAGATATTCAATTAACTAAGCTATTATATCATTATTGAGCTGTTCAATTAACTAAGCTATCATATCATTAATGAGCTATTCAATTAACTAAGCTACCTGTATTATATCATTAATGAGCTATGCAACTAATTAAGCTATTATATCATTAATGAGCTATTCCATCTTTTCAAGCTTTTGGATCAGCGGTCGTTGAGCTTTTGTAGCTTCGTGATTACAAATTAGTCAGACTCGAGTGTCTGCGATATTTTTAAGGTACACCCGCTAAATGTAATCTTGGAGTGACAAACAATCAGTTCAGGCAGGGACTGACTAGGGGGGGGGGGTGGTGGGGGTATATAAAACGCTACGGGTTCATTGTTCCAACCAGTGGTGGTGGGGCATTGCAACAAGCGGCAAATTCGGCGATTCGGGTGAACCGTAGCACAATTCTCGACCAAGAGGAAATCGGGGTCCTTCCTGACCTCATCTTAGCAAAGACTATATGGCACCTCTGCGCCCAGCGGTGCAACGGTCCGAGCCGGTAACTAAGCAAGGGAATCCACCATCCTGAGTCAGGATCGTATACGATTACAATGAATTGATTGAATCGTGTGTGATGACTTACTTTAATTCGAATGGATCAGTGTTTCCCATAGTTTGATCCCCGAATCCATCGTAGTGGAATACCATCTGAGATTCACTGAGGGCGATAAACTCTGGCTCAGCTTCGTCGCACTCCTTCAGGTCAACTTCTTGTAGTCGTGAAAATAATACAGAGACTGCGACGTTTTTGGATCCATGGGATCTCACTTGATGCCAGTAACCTGTAAGTTGTATGAAATTGGGAAATAAGTGTGGTGATGAGGTGGGTGGGTGGGGGGGGGGGGAGGAAGGGTGTTGGTCACTGTTGCGTGAAACACACAAACGACCAAAACATAATTGCATTTGCCCAAAATGAGTCCTGAATGGCGGACTTTAGTTTGATACTGTGGGCAAAACGAGAATGTAGAGAAAATGGTTCGGCTTTGATTCACGAAGATTCACGAAGAATTCAGATGAACTGGTAACCACTGCCTGTTCTGTTTACCGATTAGAGAGGAAGACTTGTTGAGAGATTGGAGAGAAATGGTAAGCACTAAGCAAACTTAATTGTCAGAATAATAGGACATGTCAGAGTGAAAATCTGTAGTTTATAATATACAAATATCATATCAATCAGATTTGTGATGCGAGTATGACATCATATAAAGTAGAATTTCCCATGGTATGACTCAGACTTATACAATGTGAGTAAAACGTCCCGAGTATAGGCCGACCAGTGAGAGTCCAACATCCTGCAGTTTGGGTAACTATGATTACAAAACCATGAGTATTAGTGTGAAGACATGATTTCCATTGTGAGGACGGGTAGGAGTATAGGAGTACAAACCTATGAGAAAGAGTTCGAGTATCGAAAATGTACTCGCCTATACGAGTACGGACTATATAATACTAAGAATTCAGCTATGAATACGAGCACAATGCGGCTCTTAGCGTGAGTACCAATAACACATCCTTTCACTTGTTTTCTATATATACTAGATTTCCAAGATGAGTACGTCGCATGAGTACGTCGAGGGCGAGTACCAAATCCACGCGGGCGGGTACCGTGAGTACAGATAGAACTATGTTATAATTACGAGTATGAAATAAGTCTGACATGAATTCATCAATTGCACACAATCCTTACCGTACGGTAAAAACAAGCAGTCCCCCGCTGACATATTGGCATACCACCAAGGGACCTGCTGGAACGATGGAAACCGCTCTAAGTTAACACTGTCAGGATTCAGTAAAGAGAATCCTCCATATGCATCTATATTCTCTTTGGCTATTGGTATAAGATCCTCGTAAGAGGGATCTATAAGGACCCAGTCCTTGGTTCCATTGAGGAGACAATTGATGGCGTTATCTGCATCCCGGTGAAGAAGACTTCTTGTACCTCCGCTGCTCCACCATAAATTGGCTTCCAATATCCTCTCTCGAAAAGTACCACAGTTTAGAAACGGCAAGACTAGAATGTCCGAGGCTAACGGATCGGGGAGTTGTGATACGATATATGCGTTTCTCGTTTGATATGTGGACAGGAAGTGACGTAATGTATCCTGTGCCAAACCTAGTTCCCCCTCTGGGTAATGGTCCTTTTCTGTTTTCCCTTCAATTTTGACTTTAAAATCTCCGTAATTTTCGAGCATATACTCATCAGTCCAAAGTCGAAATGCGGGAAATTGTTTAGCAACTCCCCGAAAGAGGGCGGGCTTTCGTTTACTTGCATAATCATCCCAAAATACATGAGAGTTTGGTAGCTCGTCGAAAATATTGATATGACCTTCTGGTGGTCGATGTTTACCGAGTTCTTCTCTGTGTCCAACAATATGTTGACTGGTAAAAGCCTGGCTTCTAAAGAGCTGAACCAATATGCAAATTACTTGGACAAAACTTTGGTGAAAAGATATCTCCATATTCTTTGTTTTCAGTTGAGAATACTGTATGTGCATTATCGGCTGATGAAGCTGTGGAATCAAGGCAAAGTGATTATTTCAAAACAGAAAGGGGATTATGGTGTTGTCAAAACAATTTTTTTACGACAAACTAAGTTTTTAAGTTTAAAGGTCTGCTGTATAGACCCCATCTATAGCTTGCTATCATAGAAAAGTTTCTTGAGATTACGTAATCGACCTGCCTTGGTCGTAAAATGACCTCTATTAACCAATTAGTCTGCAACGCCTGCCACATATTTTTTCTTGTATGACGGTCTTTGTGTGAACGCTGTATGATTAACTACACTGTAGACATGAACCTTTTTCCACAAATGGTGTTAAGAAGCTATGCAGGCTAATTGTAGAGCCTGCAGGTGGATTTACGACCGTGGCAGGTCGACTCACGTAATCACAAAACTTTCCTCTGCTACAGCGTGCTATACATGGAGCCAATAAAGCAGATCTTTAAATATATTGAACAGTGCATTGTTTTTTACTTATGTAAGACGCCTGTAAATGCATCACATTAGTGAAAAAGGCTGCATTGATTGGTTGTTCTCGAGTTTGCCTTCTAGACAGCCATTATTGGCCCAGTTGGCTTGCTATAATCGACGACTTCCTTGATGTGCGCGCATCGGTACGCTCTATTCACAGATATAAGTAGCTATAGCCTATATCTCTCTCTCTCTCTGCATACGTGGTCTTTATCAACACTTAAATCATTCTTCCCAATGTTATCCTTTATATCGTATGCCCTGCAAGCCACGCCGGGTTGCGTCTAGCATATCTAGCAATTTTCGTGTCACGAGTAGGCCTATAATTTCCATTACGTTGCTGGCTGCTTTAATGTGGCCTACCTACCTACCCTAGCTGACAAGGATTTCGTTCATAGTAACAATCAGGATTTGTTTTCGACACCCTCGAACAATAAGGTTGCAAGACCGAAAAAATGACGGTATTGAACACACAATTATTCCAGGTAACTTGCAACCTTGTAAACTTGAACAATAACATGAACAAGGAACTTGGAGTCATTGTGTACACAATGGTGTTTACACATTCAGAAGGGTATATATTATCAGGCCTCTATATATAGTTCAGTATTATTTCGCTATACACTGCCATGCATTTACCCTGTATGACTTAATTATTATATACAGAGATTGAACTAGACTTACAGTAGTGAGATCTCTTTTGTAGATTTTGGTCAGAGTCTATATATATATATAGGCTCAAACTTCGTTACGGCATCTACTTACCACTTGTAGTAACTGGCTAACCTCGAACAACACTGGGTACGTTGTAGTCTGCAGTTCTGTTTGAACAAGGGACCAACTCCACAAATCGGACACTGGTTGCCTATACTATAGGCCTGTATCTCTTCTCTGCTGACATGGTACGCGCTGTTTCCTCATGATTAGATCAAGTAAATTCCTCAACCAACGTCACCACGAGAAAGTTATCATAATCGCAGAATCGCTATCAGCTCCTTGTACGTACAGTACTGTAGCATACTATAGTCTTTATAAAATAACCAAACCTGCAGTGTATAGGAAACTCACAGCTTGGTGATAAGAAACCTTTACTCAATACTTCCATGAAATGGGAATCTTGGTAGATTCCCGTTACTAGGAAGTGCACACGTCGAGGTCAACAGGTGGAAGCTATATTGATGTCAATTCGAACCCATGCATGTTTCACTCAGTGTGTTACCTCAACACGATATCATAAACTACGGCCCTTTTTACTACACGTAGAGACATACCGTATGTTTTTATACCCTAGTATTGAAGGCGACGTAAGATTTATCATAGCTATACCATCAACCTGTTTGGAGCTGTTCGCTGGGACGCTACACTTGAAATTAATACTAAACTAGCTGTGAACGGATATACCAGGTAAATTTTCTTCTTACATGTGTAATGCGATCTTATAATACGTGCGTACCATTGAAGTTTTACCTAGCCCTGTATACGCAACTGCCTTGGACAAAATCATAGCGTTATTAGATTGCTCCTACGTATACAAGCATGAACTTCGTGTAACGTTCCTGTGTCTTTTAAAGGTGTTTGCCAATAATAGCGTGTAGAAATATATTGTGTAGAAATATATTGTTGATGGTGACTGCATGGTGAGTAGACTATGTCAATATATACCAATGCCTACACACTTCTCTCTTGGATATTTAGGCCTATTTATAAAATAATGTGTGTGGGTATATATCTGGTCATGCCTTCAAATGTAATCTGGATTATGCACTAGACCTCAGACATCGTCAAATTCAAATGGTCACTGGTAAGTCCAATGTAAGGGGACGACAGAGGCCCCGACACAGATTTTTGTTTGTGAGGGGGGAGGGGGGGGGGGTGGAAGAGGGATGGTTGGCCGACTCATGTATACTCATGCCAATGGTGTTAGATGCTGTACCACGTCTGTTTTGCAAATCATTACTGTAAAATGATGAATGGACGGCCATGGCCACCCTGGTCATCTCTCAAATGTCGGGGCCCTGGACTGGACTGAGAGCGCACTGTTGGTGCTACAGTGAAAATACTTAGGCATTCGTGCTCAGGCGCTATATTCTTCAATGAAATCATCCTGTGATGTGACTTAGATGTGTATGCCTGTCAGGGGGTGTAATTTATTTTCTCTTGTACTGTTGTAGCTCACTGTGCATGTCGCACGGTATATGGTCGTTAAGTATAAGTACTTATTATGAGTGGTCAGTGAGGCGGTCAGCAACCCCCGGCTTAAAGGGACTGTACATGGACACAAAAGGTTAAACTCTGAAAAGCGGGTTTTGAGCATTCCAAACACCAAACTTTGGGTGGATTTAGGAATTGGTGATTTTGGGCGGCAGTTGACCATCAGAACTCAGGCGGTACGGTTGTGTACGATTTCTAAAGGCCAAGAATCTGGCTAGGGTGATTTTGCCTTGTTGAAGAGGAAAATTGGGGAAACGTTTCAACAATAAAGTTAACTGGATAGTTAGGGTGCCAGGAAATGTGTTTCATTGACGACCATTTTCTGGTGTTTTGTACCGGGTACTGAGAGGGTCACTCAGGGTGCGCAGTCCGGAGCGGAGGCTGGGACGTGAAGACTATCCGTGGATTCGGAAGCCTGTATTCAATATTGCAATTTGAACAGCGTACCGGGAGAATTAAACGTGTTGGCATGGAACTTGTCAGCAGACGGTGAACACTCATACAACTCAACTCGCGGGAAATACACTTTAAGCGACTCGGATCATATCAAGGTAAACAGAATAATAACTTCAATTTAAAGACGACAAGCTCACAACTATGGAAATGAAGATAGCGTACTGTCGCGGTGTAGATCACTCACTCCGGAAACATATGGAAGCAACCTTAACTTAATTCATAATGTTGTGTTTAAATTGTAATTGTATTATGTGTAATTGTATTATGTGTAATTGTATTGTGTGTAACTGACCCTGTATATATAGTCTAATAGTAGTCAACAAGAAGGCTGAAATTTACTATTTGCCTCGTGTGTTTATTGCAATTTCTTAGTATCGAGTGACAAGACAATCAAGTTTCAAAATAATTTAAATGAACCATCGTTGCGCGTGTGACGCAGTGGTCACAACGTGACAATGCCAGAAAGAAAGGCATATATGCATGTATAGCGAGGCTCTGCAAACTAGTTCAACAAGGGGGTGGGTATGGTAAGCTATAGGGTTAAAAAAAACAGTAGACTTCCTTGAGGTCTCATTATTGCTTGGACGTTAAAGTGTAAGTAAAGCGTACATAATATGGTGGAACTCCCCCGATATATTTGTTTTCGTGACTTTAGTTTGCAAACGAAATCCGCGGGGTAATTCCGGTTAATGCTTCACTTGGTACCGGGGTTATGGTTATAGTTGCCGAAAACTGCATAAAAAGATAATGCATTGTCTCCTTCGAGAGTAACGGGTCAATGATTTCTTTCAAATGAAATCCGAAATTTCCTAATTCATAATGGGAGTAAAAAGGAATACTATCACATGCACGCTAGACATGTCCTTGGAGTAACGAAACAACAAAACTGCAATATTCTACCATATTTTCAATGAACAGTCAATTAAGCCAGGAAAATATGACGTAAGATGACGTCACCGATAGGCAAAGAAGTGAAAAACTAAATTGTTCATTGTGTTTAGCATCTTTCAAATGATGAGATTATGTGATGTACGGGAGTTTATGTAACCTGGTTTTTGTTTACTATTACTGTATGTAGCGTCACCTAAATTATAATAATGTTTTATAATGTTATATTGTTGCTGTTAGTATCATTATCAGTGTTAGTATTTTTGTTCTTTTGTTTCAATGTCACGGTCCATAACAACTCGCCATCTCAGAACATCAAGTCCCGGATAGAGGAATAATTGACATAGCGGTTGTATACTAATCACTTGGGAAAAACGCTCGAAATACATCGACATGTTACCCACGTTTGCTCTTCTAACACTGTACGTCACTTCCGGGGTTAAAGCTGCATTGGAGGATGATGGGATCCCGACAGGGCACATGGAGCCTTTCGGGGGACATCGCCGAGCTGATGTCCTCATCGAAGAAACGGAAGTCATTCCGGATCCTTGGACATTTTGGGAGAAATATGTCAAACCTGAGACCCCTCTTATTTTAAGAGGTGCAGCGAGGAAAAGTCCCGCTCTCGATTTGTGGACAGAAGAGTATCTCGACAAACACTACGGAAGCCTTGAAGTCCGTTTGGAAGGAAAGCTTGAAGCTACAAGTAGGATACCGGTCGGTTCAGAGGGATTAGGAAGGGACAAATTAGGTTCTTTTCTTAAACATTACCACCAAACTGATTCTTATATCGTGTCACAGTTACCGGAACCGATGTACCGCGATGTGACGGTGTTATCGTGTATGTCTTGTGGCAACATGGGAGGCCGAATAGTCGAAGTCGATCTGTGGATGAGCTCAGGAGACTCACAGAGTGTCTTACACAAAGATGCATTTAATCAGATCAATTGTCTAATGAATGGAACTAAAAGATGGAAATTGGTTGATAGCAAATATGAGCAATATATCCATAAATCATATGAACCAGATCGAGAAATAGGAGGGCGCTCTGACGTAGATGTGAATCAAGTAGACTTACTCAGGTTTCCAAATATTACCAAAATACACTATTCAGACTATATGCTATATGCTGGAGATTGTTTATTCCTGCCAAAGGGTAAGTATTGCAGTCAAGCCATTACATTGGTTAAGTTCATTGGAAGGGATGGGGTGCGGAGTGCAGGGGTTCATCGAAAGAAAATAGTGATAGTGGGTGGATAGTGGATACTTATATAGACCGGTCTCGTTTGGGTGTGTAACAAGTGTAAAGGCACTTTCTCCCTTGCAGCGATTCCGCTTATTATAAACATGTTATTGTAGGTTTGTCTATAATCTAAGTTACAGTGTCAATCGTATTACATTTAGTCTCAAGTTGTATTTATGAACCATGTTTAATACCGGCCCATGTTGATGAAAACTGATGGAAGTCCAAGAACGTCTAGCTGTTTATGTAATGTGTGTGTTGTGGTGTTGCTTAAAACATACAAAACGCAACACATAACATTTTTGCAGTAGGAAATTTAAAACTAAACATCCATCCAAATTTTTTAACCGTTTGGAAAATTGTCTGAAAAGACCAACAACCAGGCTACTTTTGTGGATTTTATTTTTTAGATATTATGAAATTCATAAGACACTTTCATGTATTTTTTTTAATGTGTTACAAAACTAAAAAGACCAAACTTTGAATGAATTCATTGAAGATATATATTTGTTTCTTGGGTTTCTTCATTCTCTCTACAGGTTACTACCATCAAGTTGATTCGTTTGATACCATGAACGTTGCTGTTTCGATGCTTTTCTCACGTATTCAAACATTTGAGGATGACGGCTGTGATAGAGACAACCAACGAAATATCCCTCTTCATGAAATGGAAGTGCTCTGGAATTGGCCGGGCCATGGTATTATGACCATGGGTAACATGGACGTGTGGAATCTTAAGTAATTAATTATACACGTAATATTACTCAGTACAACAGACTCAAGTCCACCGCACAATGCCCAATGAGCCCAGTCTCGATTTAACTCGACCGTCGTGACCTAGTAGTGCGATAGTCTTGAAGACACCACAGTCTAAAACTGACCCCTGCAAACCAAACGACTGAAAAGTCCCATACAACAACTGCATTATGTTAACGACCGGTGCTCGGTTTGGTCACATGCAAAATTGCTGTACGGTGATTGGTTACATTTTGTTAATACTGGACAGGTTTTGCCGTGAACGCCTGCACATTGCCGAATACCAGTAGGGCAAACGCTACATGTTCAGTTTCCTCGACTTAAAGCTATCAAAATTTGATCAGCAGTAGTTTAAAGAACGGGCAAGCTGCCTAACGATCCACGACGGTCGCATTGAGTCGGGTCGCAATCAGTCGGGCAGTGCGCAGGGGGGGGGGGGGGTAACAATGGTATGTTAAAATGCCTTTTCATCAGCCATATTGCAAGAGTCATGACGTCACTAATGATGTCACCAATTACAAAGTACATCACTTATCACACAACAGTATAGAACAAGCTTCTCTGACTCTCTTCGAAGGTCAGAGATGAGCATGAATTGGCTTCAAGAGCCAGACAGATTCCAAGTTTCACTGCTTTGTATACCTAAATATATGAGCCTTGTCGGTGCAGGATAGTCCAGTATATAGGGTGTTCAAGCCTAAGGCCTTTACGGTCCGCACACTCGATTAATGTCCAACTTGTGGGCCGGACTGACATCTGTCTCGGGAGGGGTTTAGCCCGCGGGCTATACATAATGAGCACCCCGTGGTATAGCCTGAGTCATACCTAACGGTGAGCTATGGGGCTAAGGTATACCCACCCCCGTAAACGATCTTTGAACTGGTTTATATGTGTTGTCTGGTTCTTACATTTCTATTCCTTAACAGAGCAAACTATGTCAAGAAAGCAGAGTATTATGGATTGGCGACGAAAGAGATGTTTCTAGAACAATATATGTTACTTTTCCCAGACAGAGTGTCCGATGACTACATGAACTCTTTATTAAAGGTATGTACGTGTTTATCATTAGTTCTGTGCTTGTGGCTGAACCCGGAAAACCTACAGCTGCTATTATCACCCAATGTACATGGCTTGATTAGTTTGTACTGTGAATAAGAGACAACCGTATAAACTGAACGGAATGAATGAATGAATGGATCATTGGACGAATGGATGACTGGAGGAACGAATGAAGAGATGGATGACTGGACGAATGAATGTATGGATGACTGGACGAATGAATGAAACGATGACTGGACGAACGAATGAATGGATGAGTGAATAAATGACTGGACGAACGAATGAAGGGATGGATGACTGGACGAACGAATGAAGCGATGACTGGACGAATGAATGAAACGATGACTGGACGAACGAATGAAGCGATGACTGGACGAATGAATGAAGAGATGGATTGCTGAACGAACGAATGGATGGATGGATGGATGAATGAATGGATGACTGGACGAACGAATGAGTGAATAGATGACTGGACGAACGAATGTATTAATAAACTAAAGAACGAACAAACGTATGAATGAATGAATAGGCTGTAAAACACATGTACGGCTGTAATGGTTTTGTTGAACATATTGTCATACTTATTATGTTACAGGCGTGGGATGTTATAGATCCAGAGGGCAAAGGTCAACTAACTATGGATGAACTATTGGCGTTAGACACGGCTACCCTCGTTGAGCACGCCTTGCAGTCTGATCTCGCTGATCCTTCGAATACTCTTGACTTTGAATATTCTTACATTGATGCGAGAGATATAAGGTAAGTATCTTTAAAGGAGAAAGATTACCTTAGTATCAGCTTTATCTCTTTAGCTACCGAAAACAGATAGAAATTTCTTTTGATGAATCGTTCGCGTAAGTTTGTTTGTAAAATTACTTCAGTGGACGGGTTGTAAATTTTTTTCAATGTGTGATGTCACATGCTCCTCTATAGAGGTGAAATCTCTCCGTTTCCCTATAATATACTGTAAAAAAAAAGGTTTCATGATAGAGGTCAACAGTATTATTTTTGACAACAGCGCCGATATTAGATCATTTAAAAAAAATCCCCATTGTGTAGAAAAACAATTTTAAAAGCATCATCTACCTTTCAAATAAAAACAAAGTCAACGAATACAGAAACATATGAAAGAATCTCCAGCAGCCGTGGATTAATTTTGATGCCCGTTATGGGCTTGTTCAATTCTTCAGCGTATTATATATAAAAAAAAACACACACACATACACACAAACGAAATAAAAGATGTGCCCGCTCAAGTATTAATTTAGGTACAAAATGAATTTTTGACATGCCATAGAGCTTCAAAACTCAGTGTTATCAATTTCAGGATGTATTTACATATGTCACTTTTATTTGTCTTAATAAATGACTAATTAAAACTACGAGGCTCATCAATTAAAGTGACTGAACATCTTAGGTCAGTTCATCTGACGCAACATAAAGTTTTGTTTTCTATAAACATTAGCAAAAAAATAATTAAATGGAACACAAAATTGTTTCTGTGTAGAGTGCAAATACGAACCACCAAACAAATCAACAACAACGACAATAGAGAGAGAAGAAAACAATAGCAAGAAATAAACAAAGAAAAAAAATAATCAACAGCAAAAGAATGATATTAATAATGTACAATAACATAGTTGTTTATTAAAGAACACTGAATACATGCAGACGTCCACCACATTTCAGGGGCGGATGCAGGATTTGTGACAGGGGGGGGGGGTCTGACTGGTCCAGTCGCGCCTGAACGTAAGACTATCTAAGCGGAGCGCCACCATCGGTTGGCGCGGAGCGTACCCAAAAATTTTTGGCTTTACAAACCCCCCAGATGGCCGGAAACGGCACTTCCCGAGTATTCTAAGTTGCATGTACCTAGCCTGAAAATATGGATCTCATGTCTGCAATTTCTCAATTGATGAGAAAAAAACAATCTATGAAATATGGTAATACATATCAGATGAGTTGAGATGATACAAAAATCATAATGCCTTTAGCCCGCAATCCCCCTCCCGTTCCGTCACCTTCTGTACATGACTAGACCCTAGGTCTGAAAATTGAGATTTTTAGGCATTTTTGGCACGTGTAGCACGCGTGCACACTATAGTTCATTTGACGGAAAAGACACACCTGGCTGATTTGTAAGGATAACCGCCCTTCTGACGTCCTACATGTTTAAAATTGGCGTTTAATTTAATTATTTTTCCCTCTCTCTTTTTTTCTCTCTCTTTTTTTTTCTCTTTTTTTTTGGGCCAAGAGCAGGGGGGTCCGGACCCCCTGGACCCCCCTGGATCCGCGCCTGCATGTTTACGATACAAAGATTGAGGAAAACCGAATGAACTTTCGTGTTCTCAAGTTGTATTTCTATTTCGGAGTTTATCGTCCTGAGTATATGCAAAAGAGTACGTTTGGCCTCTCCTAACGCGAATTTAAAGATGTTACACTTTTCAAGAACGTTTTGTAGAATACAATCACATTAAGTACTCCACAAAGACATTTCCTCACAGGGCTACGACTACGAGTAAGTCTGACAGAACGTGCTCCTGTTATAATTCTAGACCAAAAATGTTTAATCAGAGCGCGTGCTTCCTTAGAACATTCTTTCAAGTTTTCGCGTTTCGGAAACCTTTCAAGAAAATGAGGACTTAATTGCGATACGTGCAAAATTAATGTTTGCTCCAACGAGTACTCTCAAAACTCTTAATGTTATCGCTACATCACTATTACCTTCTAGTTAAAAGACTATCACACAGAAACTTTCAAATGTAACGGCTTTAAATTGAGAACCTCTTTTTTTGTTATGGATGTTCCTATTCTTTGATATATCTTTTTTCTTCTTCTTATATTCAGTGTGTTAACGAGCAGAATAATCGAGTCTTTATGTCTTGTGATATTAATTGTGCTCTGTTTTTATTTTATTTTATTTTTTGTTAGTAAGGAAGATCACACATAGCTTAGAACAATCATTACTACGGTATTTGGAAGCCATTTTCTGTACTTTAACGTGAATCACGTGATTGATAAGTTCTTCTCTTTCATTGATCAATAAACAATATTAGACTTTTATAGACTCATACCAGATAAAAAACCCTCTCTTTCCCTCGCACTGATGACTGATAATTACATTTTCCTCCCACTGCGAATCTCGTAAATTTCAGAATATGAGAAATCTTTCCCAATTTTCGTACAATTTATCTTTCCTATGGTACAATTTCGTGTCTAATTGGAGGACTAATGTTAGTCATTACTCACGTCAGCTCCTATTTTGGGGGGGGGGTGTTGGGGTAGGGTGGGGGTCTCCTCTTCGTATAGTGTCGTTCTTGGTCACAATGATGAATTTGACAAAATAGACGGGTAATTCCCTCGGGTGGCGATTGACCGTTCCTTAAACTCCCACGCGGATTACATAAACTTAATGTACGGTATACCGTTTTACCGTAGAGAATATTGTTTACAGAGTTCCATCGTTCAATACATTGTAATAGCTTGTATTTATGCATGGTGTGAGACAACTGAGTCAGTAAGTTCGTGTCGTCCTGTTGCTGATTATAACCAAGTGTAATTTTAATATTCATATACGTACATGCTCATACTATCATGGTATACTTCAGTTCTTACCCTGATGCTACGATATGTTTTTTTTTTCAGTGTATCACGAATAGTCATAGTCTACAACGATCCATTCTAGACCTGCAAACGTTTAAAGACATTGTTTATGATCATGTTCAGCACTTCAGCTGCAGGTGTAACAGTGACTACACCCCCTCCCTAAGTCCCTCCCCTCCCACACGGGTGTTCTATCTACTGCGAAGTCAAACTTCCGGAGGAAATCATGTAGTTTTGTAGAATCTCCACCAGCAGGGAAAATACAATCTAGTTGAATTTAGCTGTGAATTATCACAATTATTGGATTTTCTGATACATTGCACTTTAATGGATTAGTGATCCGTAAATGTTATTAATGTGGTCCCGTGAAAATTGTCATGACGAGCTGTTTGGAAGCATTAACAATTCTTGCCAAAATGGTTATTGTACTGGAAAAAAAGGAAGTACAGTATACTATTTGCTATATATGAACCAGGCATATAGCATCAACTTCAGTTCTCTACAAACGGAGGATATTGTACGCATGTGCACGCAGAAACATCCCCTTATGGGGTTTACACTGCCTTACGTTTGACACTGTTACCGATCACACTTTCTACCTATTTACATATAGCGCCCCATGTAACATCATTCTGCGTTGTGACGTGCGTGCATATGTCGAAACAAACGACATCGATTCGTTTGTAAGGTAACAATGTTTCTTGTTTTTATATTCGTTGAATGATGTTACAGCAATCCCCCCTCCCAGTGGGGGGGGGGGCGCTTTAAGCATTATCGAGGAGTTAACTCGCCTAATTCGCCTTTTTACTTTTACGGATTAGTATACAGTAGGCTAGAAATCGATAATGATGAGGTTTATATTAAAGATGCATTGTTAGAAATTTCATGATGTTACCATAGCAACGAAATGTAAGCTCCAATTTGAAGTGTGCTAGCTCGTGTCTCAATTTTATCTCGCAATGGGAATTAACTAATCGGTAACACTCGGAATAAACCACCCTACTCCCACCCTCCCCCACCCTACAGGCTCTGCAAAACGTATGTTCGTAATATTCAGAACGCGGTGGTTTATGTCTGGTGTTATTAATCACTGGCTCAGCGGCCTAAGGTTACAGCTCCCAACTCTGATCATTTATAAAAAATCTGTGCGAAAGAGCTAAAGCATACATACAAACACGTTGAATATTATGTTAATTATCGGCATCCGTAGCGACGTCGTTCTTTGGCCAAATTTGATTTTTCATCGTATTTTTAATCTGCTTTTCAAACCGACATTTCTGAATGATTGTGGTAATGACGTCATCTAAAAAATCTTCTCAATCGTATTCTATTTGGGATTTAACTATCGTTGTGAGATACTAACGGTTAAATCTCTCGTATATATTTGTTTTTACACGGTATTTTCTCTTTGTTTGTATAGCATCGAATAAATCTACCAAAAATTCACCAAACATGTTTAAAAAAGCTAGCACGTCAAGTTTTAACCATACAGGGGCAAACTCGTGCCCTTCTGTGCATACACTGTGACGACGGGACTCTTATACATTAATCTAGATTATTGCATCTCTCAAATGTAGGGCGCGAATTTGTTTTTTCACAAGTGCTGTTTTGAATTTTGACACCGCTTGTCGTATACCCTTGAGAAAGTACAATGGCGCCAAGCAATGGTGCGGGCATAATAAAGAGTAACACCTAAAGTGTTCCATTGTACACTGAATGTAACGACTGATAAATTACCTTTAACCAAGGGAGAAGATGTTTACAAGGATCCCTTACGATTTTCACAGCGTAGTAATTAGTATGACGTCACCGAGTGATGGAATTGCACAATAATTGCAGAATTCCCGATTTAACTTGAAACAAAGCCGACGCCATAGATTGCAATGTCACACATAATTCGTTTCATTACTCACACGTTCATAGAACATGGTGTCATGATGTAACGTTTATGTATATGACAAGAACAACTCATATGAGTGAAAGAACATGGAATGAACTGGTAAGGGATGTGATGTCATGGATCCACATTGACCAAGTTCAAACAGTCAAGTACATCTATACTTGTAAATTGGATGCAATATCAGAATAATTACACAGTCACGTACAACGGTCATTGGTTATTGTATGGAACGCATGAAAACCGTTTAGAATTATGATTTAATATCTAACCAACGTAAGGAAAAACAATGAAGAAAAGAGTGACATAGAGTGAAAAAATGAAAGGGACTGTAAAGTGAAACAAAAGTGGAATTGCTTGATTGTACCAAAATATGGGGGAACGTTGTAGTATAGAGCAGATTCAGACATCAATTGGGTAATTCAAGTAGTTTTGGTAGAGACATCTAAAAGGTTCTCCCTTTTAACCTGGAAACATTCCTATACTGAACATAAAAAACTTTCGATCAGAAAGGGTGGTGGTGGGGGGGGGGGGGATAC
>JAIPMN010002587.1:0-18134 GCA_020650975.1 Apostichopus californicus | reverse complement strand
TTGGCATCAAAGTTCTTGGCACGTTCAAGCCATTTGGTGTGTAGAATCATTAACTCAAATCTTCTTCCTCAAGACGTGACTTCTGCTATTACGTGGTATTAGACACCTGCTTGTTTATTAATACTAGTATCAGTGACTGCCAAATAACAACAATAACATCACATACACAAGCTAGCTATTTTACAAACAGACAATTGGTTGTTAACCTATAACAATAGTGCCAAATTTCTATTGGCCAACGTTGTCATCGTGTTAAGCTGGTTACCCTAGGGAGTTTCCCTGTTTAGCTGTGAACGTGATGAGGTTTGATCACAAACTGAGAGTTTAATGATATCCTCTCTGGGTGTTATTACTCATTATGGATCAGGCATGCGTGTGAAAACTGTCCAAACTTGATGCATTTTACAACCCTACAGAGGAATAAGATACCCTAAATATTATAGTAAGAGATATGTAGCCACACTGCAAAGGAATGCTCAGTATAAAGGAGAGTGAAATCTGGATTAATATGGAGAATGTCATTGCTGCAAGCATCAGAAAAATATTTGTAATGTTGGCCTCTGTGAGGAAACCTGTGTTGGATGAGAGAAGGGAATAGGACTCGAGGAATGGGAGGGTCTTGATAGCAAAACTATGTTTGCATTTTAAAAGAGATGCATGTTGACAATAGAAAATATTTGTCATAATTTCATTCATTTATGGGAGTATGAATGGATAGAATAATTGGAGAAGGTAAATTAGAGTGAAAGGACAGTGAGAGTTGGATATGCTAACTGTATTGACTCATATGAAAAATAAAGTTAAGTTTGTCAATATTTTATTGAGGCATGGACGTAGTATGCACGTGTTACACTGAGTGGTTTACTTGGATTTCTTGTCTAAGGGGCTGTTTAATCTCCTTTACCAATCTACTGGTTAAGATTTGCTCCAGCTTGGATTCCCTGTCTCTGTGATGACATCTTGCTAAAAGAAAATTATGACTAAGCTTTTGTTTTTACACCAAATGTGATAAATCCCGGAAGATATCCTAATTGACTCGTTAATAAGTTAAGTTTGGGGATCTTTAGTTTGCAATCCTATTTTGGATTGATGCTCCAGTAGGTGTGGCTAAATTTATAGGCTTGTTGAACAAACACAAGAAGCTGTTCTAAGTTAAAAACTAATCACTTTTGATGATTAAATTTGGCTTATGCATTTGTTGAAATATACTTACATACTATACAGTTTATATCCATATTTAATGGAAATATAAAACCTTCAGTATTCAGTATTAATTTGCATAAGACAGCACGTGTGCTGAAAATTTTATAGCTGAAATATTTTTGAGGAGGCTCAGCATTTTGCAGACACAATAGATCTGAGTTTAATCAGACACGACCTTGAATTGATTAGTGTCAGTTTAGTGTCAGGTATCGGAAGACAGGACAGACATTGTCAGCTGTTGAAGAATTTGTGGAGAGACGTGAGGTTTGCTGAACTTTGCTTAGTATATATAGACTGGTAATAGCAGATTTTGGTTCTATTGTTTTCTTCTCATCGACTTGCAAGTTGTATCCTGTGGAACAACCACTTCAATAAACTGTTGAAAGGTAAGTAAATTTATCAATCATGCAAAAGTTCTTCACTTTAAAGCCTAAAAGCTATTGTCATGAGCTTAGATATACTATAGTTTTGATTTGAGTGAAAAAAAATTCTTAATTTTGGCTTTTTCATGAATTTATGTGTTTTATAGGAATTTTATTGTTTTTCTCTGAATTAACATACCGACCAATATAAATATTATGCTGAAAATTCTTTTGTTTTGAACAAATGACTGATTCATGTGTCCAATAAATATTGTAACAGTTCTTTAATATTGTCCAAAATGTATAAATAATTTATGGAATCATGTTTTTTTTTTAACCCTAATTAGCTGGGCTTGTAACTAGATACATAGTAGCTATGCCTCCGTAGCCTTCAATCATGATCTGATAGATAAAATACACCCAAATTTGTCACTTATCATTACTCTCTGCACACTTCCGTTTCATTAGGTATTAGGAAGTCATATAAACATGTCAGCTGTTGCAGTAATAATATTATGGTGCTTCCTTCTGGGGTTGCTATGGTATTGGAGTACTAGGCGACCGGCTGCTGATTTTCCCCCTGGGCCAAGACCGCTTCCATTGGTTGGAAATATCTTTGGTGAGTGATTTGTATACTTTTCATTAGATTTACAAAATAGAGAAGAGAGAATAATGGCAAAAGATTATGGAATGAACCTCAAAAAAAATTTATGAACATTTGCCAGGAATTTCTATAAATACTAAAGTACTTATAATTGGAGAATTAATTCAACCAGATTAAATTATCAAATGTGTAATCAAAAGCTTTCTGTTTGTTGCATATGCTGAAGGCTACTCAATACCTTTCATGGAGGGGGCCAGATGGGCCCACATCCTGTTCTAAATTGTCTCTAATACACTAAAAATTAGCTAAACATAATTTTGCTCAAAACATTGTTGAAAAATATAGCATTGCAATGATACCTTACTTTCAGGGGGGGTAGGAGCCGCAGGGGCACATGCCCCCCATTTCCAAAATAGCAAAGGTGCCCTACTGGCATATAAAATGTGCCCCTTTGATGAAGAACTGTCCTTTGGATATCTTAAGCCTTTGTTAATTTTTAATATTTCATTTTAAATATTTATTTTAAGTCTGTACATGCTATTTTTAAAATGGCAACCCACATCTTTTTGTAGCACGGTTGACAATTAACAATCTCATTCTACTAGCATATTATTCTATACTACACCTGGTCCATCAGTTTAATCCTTGGAAAGTTCTAAACTATGGATGGACAGAAGTACAGATGTAGGTTGATAGAGTCACGTGTACCATAATAGTATTGATTGCATACTAACACATCATATATAAGGGATATGGCCGGTGTGTATCAGTTTACTATAACAAGTGGTGGTTGTGGAATGAGAAAGTGCCCCTCTGATGTTGTGCCCCCCCCCCCACTTTTTGGAAGCTTCCTATCCCCCTGCTTACTTCTCTTAAGAATCGCTTAGTTGCTAGTGCTTCCAGTAGCTACCAATAGATGTCTCCCAGACTGCCATGAAATCCTGGAACTGTTACAGCCTTAATGTTGCTTTAGTTCAAAGAGCACAAGAAAAAAAAAACACAAGTAAAAAAATTCACCTTGTGAATATTTGAAATCAGAAAACAAATAGAAAAGTACCAAAACGTGTTTGGGTTTGGCAGCTGGGGAAATGGGTATGAAGGTGATAACCCAATAGAGATTACTTTCCTAACTAACCTTAAATTTCATAACTGCAGATATATTTCAGGATATAGACAGGTGAATTTATAGTTATAGGTTACACAAGTAATAGCTAACTTTCAAATTTTGTGTTGACATCACTGATTGAGGAGACCATGTACAAACATGTGCCCTACATGTTGTTATGCTTCAACAGCAGTGTTGATTGCAGATGCAGTTTTAAAATAATAATACATCGAAACTGCAGCTATATATCTACCAAAAACTTGACTGTTGGTTATAATTATGCACAGCTTCTTCAGAGTGAGATATCACAACCAGGGAGGTAGGAAGCTTCCAAAAAGTGGGTGGGGGGGGGGGCACAACATCATAGGGGCACTTTCTCATTTCACAACCACCACTCGTTATGCTATAAACCGATCACACCGGCCATATCACTTAAATATATGTGTTAGTATGCTATCAATACTATTATGGTGCGCTGCAACATTGATTTTTTATTTATTGAGATTGTTTATTGTTAACTTACCGTGCTACAACAAGATATGGGATGCCATTTTAAAAATATCATGTACGGACTAATAATAAATAATCAAAATAAAATCTTAAAATTAACAAAGGCTTAAGATATCCAAAAGACAATTCTTCATCAAAGGGGAACATTTTATTTGCCAGTAGGGCACTTTTGCTATTTTGCAAAAAAGTTTGGGGGGCAAGAGCCCCCAGTGCCCCCCAGCTCCTACCCCCCTGATCACAACTTACAGTCATCGATCATGGCTATAGTTTTACCTCTGTGAACAGTATAACACAGAGGAACTGTAAACATGGTGTTTAAATTTATGAAACTAAGATGTACTCTTCAGTTTTTGTTATTATTGAGCAGTAATTTTTATAGTGATACAGGACTAATTTAAAGGTCAGTCAGTTATTTTCAATATTTTTTCCCTAAACAGAATTTTCATCTGATCCTCCGCATATCGTCTTCCTGAAATTGGGTCAAAGATATGGAGATATCTTCTCAATCAAGATTGGTCAGAGGTGGACGGTAGTCTTAAACAGTGTCAGGGCTACAAGACAAGCTCTTCTGAAACAACCGATTACATTTGCAGGCCGACCTGATCTTTCTTCATGTGAGTCTTATGTTTTTATTTGAAAGAAAGAAACATGCCCAAAGGTGTTGATTTAGGTTGCTAGGTATGAAGTAAGGCACAGGGGTAGGGGTGGTATCCTTGCTTCACATTGGCAATTAACATCAACAACTTTCACCCTCAAAAGGAGAGTTTGCAAGGGCTCAAGAAAAGCCATGCCAACAATTCTGCAATATACATTTCATTGGAAGTCTCAAGTTGCAGGTAACCTCTGGAGTGATGGGCTGTAAAATATCAGAAAAGCTACCCATTATTAATCAATGAAGCATCTGGGGCACTTGAAGGGTAATAATGTTATCCAAATATTAATTTTAATTTTGGACATCTGTTGGTTTCTTCTTAATTGTTTCTTTCAATTTGTATTTCTACCTAAAGTTAAAGTTGAAGGTTTTATAGTCTTGTATGAGGCTGATGCCCCCTCACACAACTTTACACCTTAACCCCTGGTCATTGGTAACTTGTCACACTGGCATACCAAAGTGTGCACAATTCAAACAATCCCTCCTGGGGCACTACGATGCACCACAACTGTTTGTCCCCTGGGGGACTTCCAACAGGGTGCAGACACAAATCCCGCACGCAACTATATTTACAAGTTACCCCGCAAATCCCCATTTATATTTAAAGAGGCAATGGATATAAAGTGCCTTGGCGAAGGACAGAGCGTAATTATCTGACCAGGACTCGAACCTGCAAACCTTACACCACAAGTCCACTTATTTAACCACTTGACCACAATGCTCTACTAGTGCTTTGACGAGTCAACACAAAGAGGCACCATAAGTGCTCTTTGGAAATGGAAATAAGTGCTACTGTGTTTCTCACTTCAAACATTTAATTTATCATTCCTCAATGTTTGGAAATTACTTGGAGATGCAAACTCACCAGCAAAGTACTATTGAAAACATCTAGTAATTTTGAACAATGGTTAAATTTGGGATTAATACAAATAATATTAACCCTCATTACCTGATAGTGGACAGTCCTATCTCCTCCTTAATCCTTTGTTACCCTGCTGATGGTGGACAGTCCTACCTCCTTTACCCTACTACGTCTACTGATGGTGGACAGTCCTACCTCCTCCTTATCCCTACCTCATCTACTGATGGTAAATAGACCTACCTCCCATTTAACTCTACTTCATCTACTGATTGGGGTCAGTCCTACCTCCTCCTTAACCCTACCTCATCTACTGATGGTGAATAGACCTACCTCCCATTTAACTCTACTTCATCTACTGATTGGGGTCAGTCCTACCTCCTCCTAACCCTACCTCATCTACTGATGGTGAATAGACCTACCTCCCATTTAACCCTACTTCATCTACTGATGGTGGACAGTCCTACCTCCTCCTTATCCCTACCTCATCTACTGATGGTGAATAGACCTACCTCCCATTTAACTCTACTTCATCTACTGATTGGGGTCAGTCCTACCTCCTCCTTAACCCTACCTCATCTACTGATGGTGAATAGACCTACCTCCCATTTAACCCTACTTCATCTACTGATGGTAGACAGTCCTACCTCCTCCTTATCCCTACCTCATCTACTGATGGTGAATAGACCTACCTCCCATTTAACTCTACTTCATCTACTGATTGGGGTCAGTCCTACCTCCTCCTTAACCCTACCTCATCTACTGATGGTGAATAGACCTACCTCCCATTTAACCCTACTTCATCTACTGATGGTGAATAGTCCTACCTCCCACTTAACCCTACCTCATCTACTGATGGTGAATAGACCTACCTCCCATTTAACCCTACTTCATCTACTGATTGGGGTCAGTCCTACCTCCTCCTTAACCCTACCTCACATACTGATGGTGAATAGACCTACCTCCCATTTAACCCTGCTTCATCTACTGATGGTGGACAGTCCTACCTCCTCCTTAACCCTACCTCATCTACTGATGGTGAAAAGATCTACCTCCTCTTTAACCCTACCTCATCTACTGATGGTGAATAGACCTACCTCCCATTTAACCCTACTTCATCTACTGATTGGGGTCAATCCTACCTCCTCCTTAACCCTACCTCACATACTGATGGTGAATAGACCTACCTCCCAGTTAACCCTACTGATTGTGGTCAGTCCTACCTCCTCCTTAACCCTACCTCATTTACTGATGGTGGACAGTCCTACCTCCCACTTAGCCCTACCTCATCTACTGATGGTGAATAGTCCTACCTCCTCCTAAACCCTGTCTCATCTACTGATGGTCAAAAGACCTACCTCTCACTTAAACCTTCTTCATCTACTGTTGTGTCTTGTTTACTTGCAGTTGAGCTTCTCTCTGGAGGAGGAAAGAGTATTGCGCTCTCTGATTATTCTGTGACTTGGGCCAAGAATAGGAAGCTACTGCATACATCTCTCAGGTTAGTTATTCTACTAATTAATTCAGAATAACGTCCTTTTAACTACATTTTGTTTAATAAGTTTAATTTACCGATGTCACAGTTTTAATTGTAAAATGCAATTTTAGTCTAATTTCTGTACTTTATTTTCTTCTAATTTGCATACCACAAAAAAAATCTTTCCCAGCAAATTTCAGATTGTATAAACTTTATTTATTGCACTCCATAACCTGTACCCAATTGTATGTCTTTTTTGCCAATATTTTGTATAGAATACAATTGTTATGAACAAAATTATGCAGCAGAGTGAATATCAATTCTCTTCTAAATGCCTTCCTTTAATCTCTATTCAACACCAAACATGTCTACTCCCTTGCCCCATACACATACTTATTAATACTGCAATTCTTGACAGTCTGAATGTACCAATTCTGCACTTTCACCATATGAAAAATCAAGAAGGTTTAACATTCATTTTACAGGAACTTAATCACTGGTGATAAAAAAAGGTTTGAAAGTTTCATCCTCGGGTTTACTCCAGAACTATCATCGGTCCTTGATGAAACCAAGGAAGTGCCATTTGATCCTAAAGAACTAATATGTCAGCTGGTCTACAGTACACTAGGGAAATTATGCTTTGGAGTAAGGTAAGCATAGGGTCACTATGACTCCAATTAAAATGTTTAATATGTATGCTAGTTTAGGTATGCTTTGGAGTAAGGGTAATATGAGGCCACTATAACATTTAGGTGGTTATTGTGTCCCTAACCCTAATCCCCAACCCTATCAGTACAGTAGGAAAAGTATGCTTTTGAGTCAGGGTAAAATATGAGGCCACTATAACATTTAAGTGGTTATTGTGTCAGATAGTCTTCAGTACAGTATGAAAAGTATGCTCTGGAGTAAGGGTAAGTATGAGGCCACTATAACATTTAAGTGGTTATTGTGTCATCTAGTGCCACCCCCATGTAAGTATTTAAGCCAGGTTTTATATGAAAAGGTGTGAAATTGTTACCATGTTTAGAGGATCGTGAGCACATTTCCTGTCAATGTAGTCCTCTTGTATTCCCAATCAAGCATTAATATACCCTGCCCCCCTCCCCCACCCTTTAATATGATAATACAATTTCAGTATTGGTTTCTATTTTTATCTAGTCATGCTTTTAATGATCCCAAACTGGTGGAGACAATGAAAGGAGGACAGGCGTTTCTTGCTCTGGTAGGCAACGGTCTCCCTACGGACTTCTTCCCAAGTTTCTCATGGATTCCATTCGAGAGAGTCAACAGCTTACTCAGTTTCTGCGACAAGAACTTTACGAGAGTTAGAAAAGCCATCGAGGTTCATCGTCAAACATCGCTACCAGGTAATATATAATAATAATAATAATAATTAAATTATATATATATAATATATAAAATATATAAAATAATATATATGTCTGCTGTACTGAATATTTAATGGTATTGTGTCAATATATCAGATTAAATAAATGGATGTCTGTTACAGAGCTTCCAAAATGTATTCCACCAAAATAGGGAGACTTACAATTTACAGTATTCCATCTCACAAATAGGGGAAAAAATTTGGAGAATTGGATCAAAATCCAACGTACAAATGATAGCAATATCAAACAATAAAATAATGTATGGAAACATTGATGTGCATATTTTTTACAAGAATAACAAATTGCCTCTTTGATCATTAAGGGTACTTAAACATTTTGTGACACAACTATTAACACTGCAGGACACAATGGGCCTATAAGGCATTTTGTTCCCTGCAAAAAGTGGTAGATTTGCTCAACATTCATAAGGCAGGTAAAAACAAAAGTCTCAGCTATTTCTCATTGCAAGTTAGAAACAACACTAGAAATCAAATTTATGCGTGGCAGATTAGAACATAAAATTGGGAGAGCTCAAGACTTGCCTTAAAAGCCGAGAGACTGGCAGGTTTACCAGGAGAGTCCAAGGTTTACAAAGAGATTTGGCTGTCTGCTGCTAAATAATACTTAATGTTACCAATATAAACTATGGTGATAACAGGTGGTTAAAGGCATTGAAGACTCGCCCCAAACAGCGTGCCGCCATCTTTAAAAAGTTAACTTTCCGTTGCTTGCAAGTGAACTTTTTCTCTTGTCGCTACAAAATGCAGACAGTAATGAAACGTGATACCTTGTTATCTTTAGCTGGACCTGAAATGTCCATCGCTGTATCGTTTGGACACTGTGCTGTGGGTATTGACCACAGCTATATGTACTGACTGTACACTATAGTGTCTAATTACTGAAGGTAGCAAGCTGTGTGCGTATTTTCTGGGATCTATGGTGGTGTCTATTCTGTTACACTCATTTGAAACTAGGTCAGATTACCGGCATTAGACGTTTCTTTTTGCGCGAGTCTTCACACCCTTTAACTGAAAATTTTTAATTTTGCAGGCAAAGTGAGAGATTTCATTGATGTTATGTTGGAAGCTCAGGCAGATACAAAAGAGACCGGTGTGGAATCTATATCTGATGATTTCATAGCAACAGCAGTTACTGACATTCATGGAGGTTAGTTGACGAAAAAAGAAAAATATGCATGGCACCTTATTTGAAGAAATACATGATGCATCATTAATGTATGAAGATAGAGATCAAACAGGATTATAGGAGAAAAATAAGGTAGAAATTGCAAAAAGACTCTGAATTTGATATCTTTAAGTTTATAGGAACTGATTGCATTTTGGCACCACCAAACTGTCACCAGTTTTACGAATCATTCGAAGTTTCACTCAAGATGCGACTGCAATTACATGGTTAAATTAAAATTTTGTTCATTATTTGAATAAAACTAGTCCAGCTACCATACAGAGCATATAGTAGTACACACACTACAAGTCTTCAGAGTTGCATGTCTCATTAGTGAGACAACAGGTGATCAGGCGCATAGCCAAGGGGGGGGGGGCGAAGGGTGTGACCACCCCCCCTTGAGCATATTTTTTTGTATGTTTTTATGATACTGCTAGTAATTTCAAAATAGAAAATGCTTAGATGCAACTTACAAGGCCTGGGAAGTGTCATTTCCAGCGATCTGGGAGGCATTTTCGGCCAAAATTTTATTGTATGCTTCATGCAAACCCATGGTGGCGCTACGCTTAGATAGTTTGCCTACAAGCTTCGCCCCTCCCTTGGCAAATTTCTCTCATACTTGCGTGTTGTTTCTAGTTAATACTCAACATGAACCTTGCTCTAGTAGGCCTATATAGTAGTTCTTTGCAGTTGCAATGGTTGATTTTGTGTGTTTCATGCCTTTTTCTGCAGGTGGTACTGACACTACTATTGTA
The DNA here is from genome assembly GCA_020650975.1 of Apostichopus californicus. NCBI lineage: Eukaryota > Metazoa > Echinodermata > Holothuroidea > Aspidochirotida > Stichopodidae > Apostichopus > Apostichopus californicus. Next base: position 8,034 of record JAIPMN010002587.1, on the reverse strand, counting down.
ACTCTCTACTGGACATTAGCACTAATGGTTGAGTTTCCTCATGTTCAAGACAAAATTGCAGAACTGACCGATGAGGTCATTGGACGGGAACGCCTACCAACCTTGGCTGACCGAGATCGATTAGCCTACGTTGTTGCTACAGTGCATGAAGTACTGAGGTATAGCACTAAATTACCTCTGTGTGTACCTCATTCTACCACAAAGGATACAACATTAGGTAAGTTATAATAGACAACTAGAGTGCACATGTCTACTGAGTATACCTACTGTCTACTAGTGCGCACCTTTTCTCTACTAGAGTTTGCCTATTGACTATAAGACATCTGTTGAATACTGGATTCTACCTGTTGAATAATTCACTCCTTCTGACCACTGGAGTACATAAGTAAACTACTAGAAGAAACTTCTTGAATATTGCAATACACCTATTGACTACTAGGTTACATCTACTGACTACTAGGTTACATCTACTGACTACTAGGGTGCATCTACTGACTACTAGGGTACATCTATTAACTACTTGGGTACATCTATTGCCTACTAGGTACATCTATTGACTACTAGGTACAGTACACCTATTGACTACTAGGGTACATCTATTTGACTACTAGGGTGCATCTATTGACAACAAGGGTACACCTATTGACTACTAGGTACACCTATTGACTACTAGGGTACATCTGTTGACTACTAGGGTACACCTATTGACTACTAGGGTACATCTATTACTTACTAGGTACATCTATTGACTACTAGGGTACATCTTTTGACTACTAGATACACCTATTGACTACTAGGGTACATCTATTGACTCCTAGGGTACATCGATTGACTACTAGGGTACATATATTGACTACTAGAGTACATCTATTGACTACTTGGGTACATCTATTTACTACTATGGTACACCTATTGACTACTAGGTACAGTACACCTATTGACTACTAGGGTACATCTATTTGACTACTAGGGTGCATCTATTGACAACAAGGGTACACCTATTGACTACTAGGTACACCTATTGACTACTAGGGTACACCTATTGACTACTAGGGTACATATATTGACTACTAGAGTACATCTATTGACTACTAGGCCAACTAGGGTACATCTAATGACTACTAGAGTACACCTAGGGTACATCTATTGACTACTAGGATACATCTATGGACTACTAGGATACATCTATGGACTACTAGGATACATCTTTTGACTACTAGATACACCTATTGACTACTAGGGTACATCTTTTGACTACTAGGTACATCTATTGACTACTAGGGTACATCTGTTGACTACTAGGTACATCTATTGACTACTTGGTGACTGGAGTTCAATTTCTCAAAAGTGCCCTTTTTTTCAATTAGAAGTAGAAATTAGGTAGTAGAAATTGTCTTTTTCCTTTTTTGTAATTAAAAAGTTCCTTTTTGTTCTTTTATATGGGCAAAATTTGTAATAACAAACTGACTTGTTGAAAAAAAGAAGAAAGGGTGCCCCTTTGTTAACAATATTTCAGATACTTTATTGCACAGAGGGTTCATGTTGTTTGAATGTTTTGATGTAACTTTGTTGTTTTCCCTCTAATATCAAAACCACTTCTCCCACTGCCCTTTGAACTTTGCACCTCGATCCCCCTCCCCCACCACCTATGCATGAGTTTGTCAACTTTATTGAGTGAGTCAGAAAGACATTTTCCTGTATTGCTTCATATCTGAGGTCGGTTGATGAGAAAGCCTGCCAATCAACCTATTTATATGGTGGAAACATGCAAGTTTTGTCGTGTTTACTTTCAGATGGTTACTTCATTCCTAAGGATACCATGGTCATGATTAATATCTGGGCCATGCACAGAGATGAAAAGTATTGGAAAGATCCCTACAACTTTAAACCAGGTAAGAGTTTCAACTTCAACTAGTTAGCAAATGTCTACAATACTTCCATGTAGGAGGGTTTCTGTGGTCAAGAATTCATAAATTTATTATAAATATGATAACATAACTCATCCTTCAGTCATAAATTTCGTTAGTTAAAGTGTTTGCATTTTGTGTGTTGGAGAAAACTAGCTGACAACATAGCAGACATGTTAGCCATTCCTGGCACTGTACAATGGCCACAAAGAAGACTTAACCACCAGATGCTGGACAATGAGTCATAACTTCTGTATTCATTGAGGAATTGATATTCAATTTCCCACCCTTCTCTCAGAGGGGATAACATGCACTGAAGTTAAACCAACTGGTCCAATTTATCCTTGTGATGTTATTTATAAAAAACCCAATCAGTCTTGCTTAAGATGTCTAGAAAGCTGTTTCAATGTATCTTTTTGGTCTAGAAAACACAGATTAATGTCAGTGCTGTACGGTGACTATTTTTCAGACTTTAAAGCATACATGAGAAAATTACTGACAAAACTTCTTATTATATGTATGAGGGGAGGATATGTATATGATATATAACATAAATAGTTTCATCAAAAATGAAAACCTTTATTTTTTATGTGTAGACCTACTTTCCGTATGTCAGAAAATCAATTTGATGCAACATTTGATATGTTGCAGCTAATTATTATTATTACTATTATTATTATTATGTATTTGATAGAGCGCTCTACAAAAGATCGCAGTGCTTATATTGCTATCATGATCTCACATTTTCTCCTGTAGAGCATTTCCTCGATGACTCTGGCACAGTCCGCCAGCATCCCGAGAGCTTCATGCCCTTCTCCACGGGCCGTAGAGTTTGCATCGGAGAGTCGATGGTGAAGGGAGAACTATTTCTAATCTTGACATGGCTCTTTCAACATTACAAGTTTTCAAAAGTACCAGGAACAGAGGACCAGTCATACATTGAACATGGACAGGTTTTGGTAGCCAATGAAGTGAAGCCTTATAAGATTGTTGCAACCAGAAGATTCTAACAAAATCATTTTAAAGATATCAAATGAAGACTTTTACTTAGATTCAACAACTATTGAATCAGGGCAATACATATAACAGCAATGTAATCAACAGACATATTACACAGTGCATATATCATTGTAATCAACCAATAATATTTTCATTTCAAGCTAGTCTCAGTGTACAATAAGTTACATTGCTTGAGAATGCTATGTATAAAGTAGAGTTGTGTATATGTAAGCTAATGTCTCTCATCCTCGAGCTATTGGAAGAGACACAAGGCATTAATCTCAGCTGAAAACTAATAGGTTTCATAATAAACAAAGAAAATAACATAATTCCTGCTAGTTAATAGGAACGAATAGAAATTTTTGTATATATTATAAATAAGGAACCTTCAAATATTTGGCAGTTTGAAGCCCTCGTCTCACCAATCTGTTAATGTGTTCAGAAGAGAAATTGCAACCTGAACCTTACATACTGACCAACAAAATGGATGCTATCATACTGTAACGGCCCCAAATATAGTTACCCTGGGGTATCCCAGCATAACTGTTGATATGGCAACTGACATAGCTGTATATGGCCCACCTGGCAAAGGAACTACAATATCTCATCCTCCCTTTAGGATTGATGAGATAATGGTGTTGATCTAGAAATGTAGTTTTTTCATTAGAGATTCGTAATACTTGAACGTACAAGCAGCACAACATATAAACAAATACAGAAAGATTATTGCTTAAAAGTTTTTATAATGTATGTTATTATCCAATATAACCTGTGTTATTATCCAATACCACCTGTTATTTCCAATACCACCTGTTATTATCCAATATCAGCGGTTATTTCCAATATAGCCCGTGTTTTTATCCAATATAACCTGTGTTATTATCTGACGTAATCTGCATTGCAGCACTTGTCAAACTTCAACTTTCAATATTAACAGGTGATTTGGTTCCTTGTTAATTTGTGTGGCTGCTACTTACCTTTGTGTACTATTTGAAAAATATGTTACCATCATTATTACCCAGTACCTTCAGTCTGTTGTAAATGTTATGATGTGAAACTATTTCTTATAATCTCTTGTAAGTTTTGACCCTTGTCTTCTAAAGATAGAAAAACTGACAAATGTTTCCAGATCAAATTTCTTGGAGGATCTAGTACCCTCCATTTTTATCCCAGATATTAAGAGGGGTTACTTTCAGGACATTAAGGTGTCTCAGTGAGGTATAAAGATAATCAGAAGGATACTTTGATCATATTGTTGTCCATCTTGGCTATTTCTAGCACATTTCAGCAGCAATATTGACCTTTAGCCTCTTGAATCAGTAGATCCAATAATCCATTATGACAATGGACAACCTGCTTCTTTAAAGGTTCATAAATGTATGATTTAATAAGAGGAAGGTAGAAAATAAACTGATGATTTGGTTACATACGATAACACAAACACATAAGGAAGATTCTGGAATCAAAATTTGTTTTTTTCAATTCTTAATCAGTATTTGTTAGGTTATCATCACACAAGTTTGTACAGAAATGATTTACATTGTAAATAGAAATCCATTTACATTAAAGTTTACTTATCTTTATATACACAAAGTTAAAAGGTCTCAATATTATAATCTCTTCTTTTACTTTCAAGGTGATATTAGAAAGCACAATTACAACTGGCAGATTGGGGTTTATGGATGGAATGGTTTCATTAAAAGTACATTGATGTTAAAACCAAAGATTTATATAAATGCTGTATACAATTATAAATAAATCCAGAAGAGCAAACCATAAGGTAGAATTGTATATTGTACATACTGATGATGTTTGTCAATGTCTTTACAGCACCTTATAAAATCAGCAAACCTTCTAGTTGACTCTGTTTTGCAATATATGTGGATACGATTTCTTGTGAGATGAAGTTCTACAGTTTATCATCTGCATTGATTTCTTTCGATCAAATTTTACAATCTGGCCATACAATAGTTGTATGTTTACACTTGAATACTGAGAAACCAAAGACATTGGAATGCTTGGTGGGCTGTTTTGAACTCTTTATCATATGGGCATTAACAACATACTAGAGGATCAGTGTCTACTATATGAAAGCAAGCAGAAGAATTATTTGCTTTCTCAGGAACGAAGACCACATTTAGCATATTTATTAAAGCCACAAATAAATAGAGATCTGAGTACTTTTGTGCTTCTGATGGCACTCAGTGAGACTGTGAACAGTCTGACAAGAGTTACAATTCAAGCTTTTCAAGCAATTCAAGCTTGTCTCTGACTGGTTGGATATTATAAACAGAATGTAACATTCAATTCTGCAGAATCAAATGTGTATTATTTTATATTCAGAACTCTTATATATATATATATATATATATATAACTATTAGATATAACAAATAACACTTTGTTAATATCTATTACTCTCAAATTTAACCCCACCTTACCGGCAATCCTATACCGAGCTCAGAAAGTGAGAAAAGAAAAATCATGTAATCTTCTGTAAAATCAAATTAAAGATGTCAACAACACAGGTTAAATCAGTTTGAATTTTTTTAATGAACTTTTTTGAAAATGATAAAGCCTTGAATCAGTTTTAAGAGTGTAGCTATTATGAGGAGCATTTCTCAGTAGAGTTTCTTGACTCTGTCGACCGACTCTTGCCAACTCTCCGACCACCGTTTATCTGCGCTGATTTGCTCCTGCTTCTTCCTGTCAATGTCAGCTATTTGCATATCAAATTCATCCAGGTATTTCTGTCAAACAAAACATGAAAATATAAGGTGTAAACATAGTGTTTTTGTTTCATATCACAAAAGCACACAATAACTTCCTTTATGACTTAAATTCACACTCTGAAATGGCAAATATTTTTAGTTTAGAATTTTTTTAGTGTGATCAATTCAGTCTCACTGGTATCTCTTCATTGAGTGGCTTCATTCATCCTTGCAAGATATAACTAACATGGAAGGTTTTCTCATTCGGTATCATACATGGTATTGACTTATTAAGGTCTTACTTGGACACAACAACTTTCCGATGTTAGTTAAAAACTCTCAAAAAAGGAAAACTTTGTTGGGTATGCTGAGTTTGACAATCTCTTTTAACTTAAAAAATAACAAAACAATTACTTCCCATTAATTTGATTTAATATTTTGTTAAAACAAATTATCAGTGCATATCATAGTTAACAGAAAAATATATATTCTGCAACAATTCACGATATTAAACCAGATATAAATAAAAGTGTCAAATTCTAAGCATTTTCTATCAATGTCTATTGTTTTAATTGTTCAACAATTACTATCAATTATTCTTTCCAAAAAAAAGATATTGCTTCCTTATGTAAATGAATTCATTTTTCAGTGATGTGTTGGTTTTCTGTGAAAGCATGACGTGTTCATATTTATCATTATGCTTGTAATCTGAGGGTTACAATCACACACCATACAAGACAGTTCTTCTTAAGTATTGACTGGGAAGTAACTTGTCCTACCTTTGGGGCTTTTAAGCTGCTTGGATTACAGATCATATCTAAAAAGTTCAATTGTACTGAATATTCAACTAAATGTCAAAGGTGACTCACATTGAAGGCACTATCCCTTGCATCGATTCCTGATTGGTGAGCAAGAGTGGTAGACCTCGTGGTGATTGCGCTCGTCAGAAGTGGTCGCGACGGCCTTTCGCCAACCACCAGGGTGTCCCTTGCGAAACCTTGCCACACCCTACTCCCCCTTTGAATTAATGGTGCTCCCTCATCCGGGGTCAAGGAGAGGCCCGCTCTCTTGCGTCTTAGAAGAGCGCTGGTCTGTAATTTCTGAGGGTCCACTCCTGTAAGGTGAAACCAACAACTTTCTTCAATACAATGTTTGTTTATTGTGCCCCCAATTTGTGTTTTTTAATATCAATCATTCTAACAGCTCTTAGTTGTAGTTTTACGTTAGTTTAGTAACGAGACCTGGTTAGTTTACGATTAAACTCTCTCCATTCTCTTGGTCATTTCATTTCCTGTTTCCTGATAGTTCTTGCAAAGTTATAAGAGTTAGGTTCTGCTTTGCAAGTTATCCTGATTTCACACCATTTATGTGTTTTAGACAGTACTTCTGTGTAGCTCGTGGGGTGCGATATTTCATACCTTCTCAGTTTTTTGTCACAAAAGGTTTCTGACTGATGAAATAGACACCTCTTTCCAATGTTATGCTCAAAATGATTTAAAAAAAATATTCACATTAATTTTACAGCCAAGAAGATTTGTCAACATTTGAACAAATATTTGAAAGAAATGGATGATTTAGCAAACTGTAATTTACAATCTGAAGTTTCAAACTTGGCTAGTTGGATATGAAACTCCATCAGTTAGTTTTGTTGAAGTGCCACACAATGGAATGACATGTAATGATATGGTACAAATGATCAAGCTGTCACAAATTGTCATTATATTTCTAATAGTTTTTGAAAATAAAGCAAACATTTACTTCAAAGACAGAAGTACAAGGAAACTGGCTGTCAACTTACGTCCGACTTCAACATCATCTACGACAATTTGTGCATCCATACTCTTAAGTAGTTCCTCGGTAACACAGGCTAGTGCTTGAATCCACTCTTCACCTAACAGCACTGCAACTCTCTGTAAAATAAAATGTATTTTTAAATACAAGATAGGCATAGCATCTGTAGCTATAACACAAATCAATCTTTACACTCTCATAACATTGCATTCTGGCACAACACTATGCCTATTAAACTCAAATACTCAGTACAACAATATGCCTATAAAACTCAAATACTCAGTTAAACTGATTGCTGAGTTAGTCTTTGCTTCAATGCTTGTGCAATTTTATCAAAAGTGTCACTTTTACCTAACTTTTGAGAGCCCTCTTCCCTCATACCAAATTATGTTTCCATGTTACACGATTCTGTTAATGTACAATAACCTTGATGGCTTCTGACACTTACAGTAACTATTAGGAAAATTCAATGCAATGAAACTGTCTGACAAAAGTCTATCCTTCACAATTTTGCAAAGACAGGTGAGCTATACACGTCAAAGGCTATACCCTTCCAAAACCACAACAATTATTTTAGCTATGCAATAGATGTTCGGGGAAGGTGTCCTAACGGTGACCTGATTAGAC
>JAIPMN010002586.1:0-18753 GCA_020650975.1 Apostichopus californicus | reverse complement strand
TATCTATTACAGATACATATCTAGTGTATATATATATATATATATTATATATATATATATTTATATATGCATGGTTGTAAACAAAACTTTGTTTACTCGTAATACTTGTAAATCTTGATCTGTATGATAAACCCTCTCAATACAAATAGTGTTAGTGTTTCGTACATACATACATACACACACAATGACTACCCCTGTATAAATATGATTTTTATGCTGTACGTGAATTGTATGACTGTCGGTATATTGGATGATATTTTCTTTTATTTCCTCTTAGTAACCATAGTTATTGTAACATATATTTCAGTCATTTTGGATGATTTGTTATAGGAATAAATTGCACCCAATGTACTACCGTCGCAATTTCGTTCCCTCAGACATGTCATCAGAATATACTAAATAAATAAAAAGGTTGCATGAGATAAAGGCCGAGACGAAAAATTCGTAGTAACTCATGGGGTGCTCTTTCCTATGTGATTAATTTCGGTATATCTAACAAAGTAAATCGAAATGGATGACCTCATTAGAGAAGAGACTGCCTAGTTCAGGGTTCTTTAGTGAGGCCCATAATAAACCATATTACTTTGTATCACTGGGCAAACAGTGCATGGAAGCAGTTGTGTGCGTATTATGTATGAGGCTATTTATGGACGTTTCTTTAGGGACTGGGTTACAACTTTAAGGAAATTTCAAACGGTTAGGGACATCCACAACAGTGGCGTGCAGAGGATTTCAAATTTGGGTGTAGGGGAGGTAGGGGGGGGGGCGTACACATTCTAAATTAACCCGGAGGTTCCCAGCTGATTTAGGTAGGGGCATGAACCTTTATGGAAAGGTAAGAGGTGAATTAAGGATTTTAGGAAGAGAAACATAAATGTTGTTTGTCTGTAGTGTCACACCTGCGGTCATCGAGGGAGTTGTTTTCTTGCATGACATTATACCCCATGCACATAATATTCTCATAGCAGTTATTTTTTTTACTAAATTTACATTACAAATAGCCTCGTATGCATCATGGACCATATAAGTTCGTAATGTTCCTATAACTGCAGCATGCGTTACAATGCCCAAGCGTGTTACGACGTTTCATTAAAAAAAGAAGTAAGTTTCCAATGGCATTCCATATTTCGTTTTGTGGTATAACATAATATCCAACTCCCTATCGCTTACATGCTGTTATTCGACGGTTTCGATATTGATTGAGTGTAAACGGTTTTTTTTGTGTGAATCGGCATCAATTGTTGTTGTTCATGTAGCTACCGGAAGCGATAACATCATATCATACATAAATCAATTTGTAAGTTAGGTCCATTTGAGTACCGTGTGTCAGCTTGTAAAATGTTAGCCTAACGTCGACTGAACAAAAATGAGTCAAACATCTGCACATTATTTGGGTCGCACAGTATCAAGTGATATTCTGCATCCTCCCCTAAGTTCCGGTTAGTCGCTGCTCTTATCTTGAGGTTATCTGCACACATTCCATCTTCTGGCAGTTTTCGTCTCTTGCCGAGCAAGTTGGGTCTTTGAAGTTGGTTGAGATTTATACGATCCTTTACAGAGTATTTACATCAATATGCCACATATCTTTGGCTTTGGAATTTGTCTACAAAACCTCTGAGAAGGGTTAGGCTTGTAACCTAAGTTCTTTGTTTCTCGATGATTGCTTTTGCTTTGCGTCTGTAACCGAAGCAAAATAATGGCTTAACTTGAATTCCGAAAAGTCATGTTTTCCTTGTAAAGTTCTATTGTGTCATGACTCGGGTAGTTCACTAGTTCACTTCCCTAGATGTTAATTCTAGTTGTTCAAAATGTGTAAGAGAGAAAATGACATCATTATCATGCTCCAAACAATTAAGATTTTTATTTTACCAATTAAGCACGATTATTTCAAGTCTATAATTTAAACTGCATTCCAGTTCTTAATCTTCGACCAACCCTGAATGTTAATTTGATAGTACTAATTAGTTACGCCCATTGAGCGTGTGTGCTGTTATTTTGCAGAACGATAATAAACAATGAAGGCATATTTTCATGTTAAATACCGTCCTAAATTCGTGCCAAAGTATTATTACCTAAAAATTGTACCGTTTTTTGTACATGTTTGTTTCTTAACGAACTTGTTGTACCTTCAAATTATTCCATTCATGTAGTTACAGTCATTGCCTAACTTAATTTTTGAATAATTTTGAGGACCAGTACGTCTTAGGAAATAGCCGTTCATTTTCATAAATGTGTAACAATTTTATTATTTTTACATGCATACTTGAAATTTGAGGGCAATACTGCGCATGATCTTTAACTGTGCAATATTTTATTTTATATGCTGTGAATGACGGATCATAGACAAGACTGGTTTTGAACAATTGCATTACAATGAAGGCGACAGTGATTAATGCCGTCTATCTCAGTCTTTAAGTATAAGGATAAGCCATACGTCAGTTATCTGAATCATTGTCTTTCTAATAGCTTACGCGATTTCATGCTCACGATATGTATCGTTTGCTACTTTTGTAGATGATGATAGAAGCGAGGAAAACACTTCTAACACAATTATTCATTATATTCTCTTTTAGTCAGCCACCTGAACAGCTGGCTGGCGCCCAGATATACGGCCGCACTTGCTTATCATCTTGCAAAACATTTCTTTTAACCTATAATTCTTACATGCAGTTGCTGCAGGAGCATTATCATCTCTCAGTCGGACAAGTATGGGAGGGATGAATGTTTTTGTGGTTTATACATTACTGTACGCGATTGTGGAAAATGCACACACATGCACTCGCCCTTAAACTTTCTGACCATTAACGGGTGGGTGTCGGGTAGGGATGATACGATTGGCACGGGAGGAGGGAAAGCTACAAGGAGGTTTTAGCCAATACTTCGTTGGATCAGTGGTTAAAGGATAACTTGACTTTTGAATCTAACACATTGAAGCCTTTAACATGACCTAATGATGGCGGTTTTACCTTGAAAATATGAAAAGATCAAAAAAGATCAAACAAGATAAATAAAAATATTTCGTTCCTTTAGTGGTACGTGACATCACAAATTTACAAAATGACAGCTCCAAGACATGACTCAAAAACCCGCAAACGGGGCAAGAGTTTCAGGACTGGCAGTTTGGGCGACTTGTTCTTCTCAAAGATGCCCAAACGTATAGGTATATGTATAAGATAAGGATGATGGTTGGATTTGTGTATCATTTAACGATCCTCATCATCAGAAAAATGGAGATTCAGAACGTCAAGAGAAGAATTTTTCAAATCTGTTAGCAATATGTTTAGCATATCCTTAAAGTTGGGGCGAATAGGCCTATACTTGATGACCTTTAACCTCAGCTGTTAAAGGGTCATTTCTCAAACTTAAACGTGTTACAGAAATACCGTATCCAATCTGGACTGATAGCAGTGCTTTATCGATTTCAACCATCAAAATGAATTTCGTGCCTAATTCATCATTTAATTTCACATGCAATGCAAACCATTAAACCCAGATCTCTCACTCGGGCTCATCATAATCTTTACAGTATAAATGTGTGTCGTTCTTGACACTTGTTGAACAAGCGAGATCTATCCACGTTTAGTCTGATCTGATGTTTACCGACTTTAGTTTCGGAAAAGTACCAATTGCCTATATGAAGAAAGAAAATTTTATCACTTAGCCTATGTGTAGGCAAATTATGCTGTGTAATCAACACTCTATTCAGTATTTAATCTGTTATATGTAATTGTAGTCTGTATAGTCTGCAGCAGACGATCATGTAATATCCTTATCAGGAAACTTCAAAGTATATGAATATTCAAATTATGCTGTGTATAGTATAGTCAGTACTATACTCTATGCAGTATTTAATCAGTAACACATAATCTGCAATCTGTAGTCTGCAGCAGAAGATCGTGAACTACTGTATCCTTATCAGGGAACTTCAAAGTTTATGAAGATCATAAGATGGGCTTGAAACATTGTCTTTTTATCATATTTTGTTCTCATTATTATGTCTAAACACTTTCGAAACCTGAAGATTCCGTTAACCGTTAATTATATGTTAAATTGCACCTGCCGAAAGTTATGCCAGTGATGGCCTAGGCTTAAGTTAGTACAATAGTAGGCTATTCTCCATAACTTAATTGGTCCGCTAAAGGGTTGATGATATTGTTAGGCGTTTTGTGGTCATATTATTAATAAAGCAATTACACTAACTAAGAACTAACGTATGGTATCAAAAGTACAAGAATCAACAGTACGACTTATAATAATTCATATTTTGGTCTATGACACAGCTGCAATGTATTTCTCAGAAATGTAATTTTGATATTTAAACAACTGGATATAATAAGTATAAGCCTAGGCTAATCTGAATCTGTTTTATTTTGCTAGAGTAGTGCAATAGTCAACCCTATTAATGTGGCCCATTGAACCTTATAGTAATGATAACATGACATGTATACAATGTTGGTTGGGAGCTTAATTAGGTAGGAAATTTCAACATAATATGATGGAAGTAGAAGTTGTGATATTTCCCATGTAATCCAGTATTTCTATTTTCATGGGAGAAGTTACAACCTTAAGTGCCTTTGAATTGAGTACAAAGTTTTACTGTATCCCAAAATATAAATTATGTGCCCACCTCCCCCCCCCCCCACAGGGTACCTAATTCTAACTCTTAGTAAACATGAGGCCTATAGCTATACCAGTATCTAAAATCCAAGAAAATCAATAACATATTATGAAAGAAATGTAGCTGTTTTATATATTTAGTAAATTGTATGTTTATCCTAGAAGGCTATGTTCATATATTCTGGTGGCAGATGCAACCAAGGCCATATAATTACAGTTTTATAGCCTAACCCTTGGGCATGCTGATTGGCTATGCAAACTTATACCCTGTACATATTCTTAATTGCTCTGAGGTTTCTGGATGGAGATTGAAACAGCTAAATGTTTCGGTATACTTGTATTATGGTATATCATCATTGATCTTACTTGTGATGAGAACGCATGCTTGGATTTTAAACTGCAGTGTAGAACATTTTCAAGTTTAAAATCACGGTTGATATAATTGTTTTCCATAAAAAATTCTTTAATGAAATCTGAGGTTCTGTTAAATCAATTAGCTAAATTGCTTGTTATGCATATCAATTTGACCACTATTTTGCATAGCTCACGTGTCAGATTCCCCTATTAATGCAAAAAAGTAAAGTGGATTCAGGATTTGAAAGTAATGTAAGCATCTGTAAGAACTATATTAGCTATAATTGTCTCATAGCCTTCTATTATCCTTTCTATAATTTTAGCCTCTAGGCATAGTATCATTGTTGAGACTATGAATTTGATTTTCTCGTGGACAGAAAATAGTCTGTGCTTATAAGTAGATGTTATTAAGAACCTCCATTTTCTCTCTGTTACTAAGTCCACTTAATACATGTGCAGTATAATAAATGTGGACATTCAATTCTAAGTACATTCTTACTAACATCTTGTAGATTCATCAGTAGTAATGAATTCAAAATGTATTTTACTTTCAGATATTTGGCAGGGAACAACATCACAGATATTAGACGTGATGATTTCAATGGACTTAGAGCGCTCAGAGTCATGTAAGTTTCATGCAAGTTTATTTTCTCGGCCAGTTCTATTAGCTGGATTCAGTTTTCAATTGTAGGCCACTCTTTTCATTCTCATGCATTTACTACAAAGTACACACTCACCCAACCAACACAAATATATATGCTGGTTGCCAATTAATATAAAACTGATGAACTTTATTTACAGCAATCTAGCTGCAACATGTTTTGAATAGAAAAAAATGAACTGGATTTGAGATTCCCGCCAAGAGATGGACTTGGAAACTGAAGACCCTCCAATGTGTGTCGTTACTAACCATGAAGAGTGGTATCCATTTAGAAAGTATTGTTCGATGTGTAAATGGGAAATTTAACATGGTATGTGAGATCTAGACCTGGGGTGGGCAACCTACCGCCTGCGGGCCCGCCAGTGATTTTTTTGTGGCCCATGAGATGTCTCAAGAACAAAAAAAAAATCAATCTAAGTTACATCATCACAAAAAACGAGCTAGATGCTTAGAATTTATCGGCACTAATGATGCTGTCAGGTCGGCCTATTATCCCCATTAATTATCAACTGTACTGTATTGGCATTATGTTTTTGTGAATACAGATTAAGTACACACACCTATTGCTTGAAAGTCCTTGGAATCAAAGATTTGAAATCAACAGCAGGTCATTGGTTAGGTGCAGCCCAGTCAATTTTTCACTCCTTTTATCTGGCCCATTCATTCAAAAAGGTTGCCCACCCCTGCTCTAGACCATCGATATACGGATTGTTTGTGTAAGGTACTACTCTTTGTTTAATTGCAAAATGGGGGCAAAAAGGTGTCTGTGAGTGACTTGTGGATTCATACCTTGAGTGTTTATTTGGTATCTACCTCACTCCATAGACCATGCAAATCTACCCCATGGATGCTATGTTACCCAAAACAAATTAGAAATGTCAACTTTTGTGTGCAGTTGCCTATCCTATTTGGGGACTGAAAAGGTACATGGACCACACAAGGTGTCACTGATGGGATGGTAATTACTTCACCATTTTGAGGTCCTAATCCATTGTTGTTGTTTACGCATTTTAAGAAGATGGGATAATGGTGGGGCTTCTGTTGTGACCAACCTTTTGTATTCCATTGTCCTCAATCACAAGACATTTACCGAAAGTTGCATCAGGTGTTCTATTTGCCATTCACAGTCCATTTCACCCTAGTTTTTATATTTCGTAAAAAAGAACGCAACACAGATCAAAGTCATCAGTCACACATAGTTAGGCATTTCGATTGCAGTTGTGTTATTGGGACTGCTTGACAGGTTATTACCCTGTTGAGTTATTTAAATTCTAAAGCTGAAAGCAGGTCTCCAATCGCCTTAGTTTTTAGTTGGAAACAGTTCCTAAGATTCTTAGTTGTGCAAATAATTGTTGAAGTGGTTGAAACCGTATAATAATTTTTAATTCAAACAAGCTGGATTCAGAAGTTTTATGAGATTAGTTTTATCATCAAAAAATAGTTATTACTTTAAGTTTATCATGATAATGTAGATAATACTTCAAAACTTAATGTCTTAAGTAATACCTTTAACTTCTTTCTCTTTGTGCAATTGTCTAACACCCACCCATACAGGAATTTCACCCGTACAGGAATTTGGGGTTGTAAACATTTTCCCTAATTAATAATTACTTTCTAAATGTTTGGAGGGAAGTTATAATGTTAGCAACAATCCACTGCCAATGTTTGACATGTTTCAATGCTTAGTACATATCTTCTAATTTTGAATATTAAAGACAGCATTTCATTTCTTATAGTTAATATTTTTCTTCTTCTTATCTTTCATATTTGCTGTCAACTTGACTACTTTGCAGCACCTTGTCAGACAATGCCATCGTAAACATCGAGAGGGGTGCTTTCCATGGTTTAATTTCTCTAGAAAGATTGTAAGTACTTATTCCATCATGGTATTACTTTGCTCTTGTTTAATTGATAAGTAAATTCCAGTGAAGAGGGACAAAGCTGCTAATCCATAATCCCTTTAATAGCAAATTTATACATTTAGTTAAAAGTTTTAAACAATGCCTCCCTTGACCTCCTTTAAAAACTAAAGATGTAGATTGATGGAACTTGTATCTACTAAATGGTTTTGAGATGAGTAATCTGTGAGTGGTTACTTTGAATGAACTGCTGGACTAGTGGTCATCTGTACAATGAGTCTGTTGGGGTTTCTGTTTGACCAAGGAGATTCCACATTTGACCAATGATTAGGTGGAATAAGAATGTAGGTTAGGTTATTCTATATTCAGAGCTTAACATAGGTGAGTCATACAGAAGACTTAGCATGTGTCAGTAGCTGTTGATGTTTATTTATCAGTCCCACTGAGCAGTTATGTACATGATAAGATTAATAGTTATACCTACACAACAACAAACAAATCTTAAATTCTAACAAATAGCTCAAAATTTCATGAAGAATGGTTGCTGAGTACTCTCCACCTCATCTGTCTGGTAAATTATGAAACAATCCCAAATGTTTATCATGTGAACCAATTTATTTTCAGTGCTCAAATGAAGGCTAGTCCTATTTCTGATAGTTTACAGTAAGTGTCTATACCAACAGTACAGCATCTAGGATAGCAGTTATGTGCATTGCTAAATAGATAGAGCTGGTAGTCTTCGGTATTAAAGTAATGCTAATGTTTACATTTTGGGTCATTTGTCTCTGTCTCTGTGTTTGCAGACCAGACAGGCTATTTGGGTTAATTGCTCTATTGAGCATCTTGTTAGAACATGTCAGCGAATTGTTTCCTCATTTTGCACTTTGCACTGCGTGAGATATTCCTTACGTAGTGGAAACAATCATTGATAGAGAAATGAGCTGTTATGTACACAAGTGCTTCTGTCTGGTTTATTATGGTTGGTTGCCTTCACCTGGAAAAAGATTTATGGGCTTCGTCACACATTGTGGTTGACATCTTATTTATATGTAATTCAGGACTTTTGGAACTGCTTGTTTTTTAAACAAAGTTTGCAAAGCATAAGGTATAAGAAAACAAACCTTTCCTGAATTTTGATGTCACAAAGTGTTTGTTGGTCATAGATTTAGAGGAGCATATTGCACTTACAAGTATCACCCCAAAGTGACGCCAGCCTACCATTAATTGTGATCCTTATGACACTCCAAACATGTACCAAACATATTTTGCACAAAAACATCTCAAATCTTACAAAATTTAGCAAAAAGGATGAACATTTTCGTCAGCAAAATGGCTAATTATCCAACGATAGGCCACGCCTATAAACGTTCTCTCTATAACTAGTGTTCGACCGGTTATATTATAATCGGTTTTACCGATTAATTCCTGTGACAATTGACCGATTACCGATTATTTCATCATTTTCGTGGAAATATATAATCTGACATGATAAATAATGTGTCAAACGTTAGCCTGACGTTTCGATCCTGCTAGGATCGAAACGTCAGGCCAACTTACTTTTACACATATTCTTACACAGGCTCTTTAGTGGATAAGCAGTTTGCTAACAGTTTTATTTTAGTATGAAAAATAAAACAATCCCGAACGTTTGCTTCAAGTTTTCAATGATTACCATCTGCGAGGTAAAACTTCCGATGGAACATTGTTTCAAACGATCATACACAGTAAGTCAATGGCCCTTCTCCATTGACTTAACTACATGTGGGAGAAATAACACACTAAAGTCCCATTGACTTTGTCGCACGTGTCACTGAAAATCAGACTTGCTTTTAGTCAGTTGCGGTAAGGAGTTTAGTTACTGTAAGGGGTTATTTTAGCACGTATGGTACACAGTACATGCGGTCAGGGAAAGAAAGTTTCTTCAGATTTTTCGCAAAAATATGCGTAAGAATGTTTGCCTAAACTACTGAGGACTGTCGCCAAACGTGTTAAGGGATTTTTAGGAGTATTTGGCGCCTTGATTTCATCATTTTATGCCATTTGTAAAATCTTGGGTGCATTTTCAAACTGAACAGTTATGAAGCTCAACCGTTCTCAGACTAGCCTAATATACGTAAAACTCACAGTGAACAAAGCCTAATGTTATTGTTTTCACTTTCCAGTTTTCACTTACGGTGAAACGGCCAAAGTGGTACAAAAGTATATTGATCTGGTTTTTATATTAGTCGAGACAATTAATCTTTCTTTTCAATCGTTTAACATGATAACAGGAGGTTTGTTAGATGCAAGAAGCGAAGTGAAAAAAATAATAATTACGTCGTCCCCCTAAGCTTATCGCGGGTATACTGTATGATGTTAACTGCCAAAACTGGATAGTATATCGAACAGCTTTAGTACAAACTCGCGTGAGGGACTTGCGATACTGTTACACGGTAGATTAGCGCACCTAGCTTCCCGGCTATGAATAGCATTGAATCGAATGATCTAAATTTTTCTCCCGTTGTGGTTGTGGTGAATCAAAAGCGCGGAAAGATACAATCCTTTAGGTGGAACGTAATAATCGGTTCCAAATAATCGGTAGCGCAATGGATTTTGCTGATTATTTGCCGATTGTCTGATAATCGGCCCGATGCCGATTGTCTAACCGATTATCGGTCGAACACTAACTATTACTATATTGGCAGTCCCAATAGATAATGAAGTACTGGTTTGATGGTTTCTTTGTAGAGACAAACAAATATCTTTTTGAATTGTCTTTGCAATAAAGTAATAGAAATAATATACCAGTGTCTAACTTTAGTTAAACTTATGACTGATTTAAAACTACTGGAGCTTCAAATTATAGTTCCTGCCGCATTCTGTTTGCAATAATAACAACCATAAAAAGTCTCTTCTGCATGGGCAAACCTTTTTAGTTTATCCTCAGTGAGTGGGCAGCCAAATATTACAATAGGTATATACCACGTGGTTGCTGTGTTAAAGTATAGTAAGGTAAGGTGAGGCATTGGAAAATATTAGTAAAACAAGATTTAACCAGTAACCAACTTAATACTTATTCAGTTGTAACCAGTTTACAGTCCATGATTCCTTCTTTTATTTGTGCCCTTTCTGCTTGATTTTGACTCTGTACAGCTTTGAAATGTACCAATTTCTGTACAGTGCAAGTGAAGACAGGGATATGCACATAGTGTTGCATTTTGTGATCAAGCAATGATAACTTTTGATAAAATCTGCTGAGTTCCTCCTCACTATTAAGGTGTTCAACTATATCCTTTATTACCAACAATTTACCTGGTCTGATTGGGGTGTGTTCTTCCATGTAGGGCATATGAGTAATACCGATAGTTTCAATTCGGTTTGGTGTTTATATGGTGTTTATAGTAAATTGTACTTCAAATCATGTTGTAGCTTTACTGTATGGTAGGAAATCTTTTGGGCCTAAAAACAAGTCTGGAAGAAAATGTTGATAATGCTTGTAATTTTGGGGATTAGTATATAAGTGAATAAGTATAAGTCTTTAAGATGTTGCAAAGTGTGTAGTATTTTGGCAAGTAGAATTCATATCTCGAGAGTGTCATTTTTCTATGTCTCTACTCACTACATGTGGAGAATGGTGATACATCAAAGAGAATTTGAAATGTACATTTGTAAGGATCCGGCTTCATAGATCTTATCAATGAGCAAAACCAAGAAAAGAAATTGATATTTTATAAGGAAGAAATTATTGTAATCAATAAACTGGAGGCTGCCGCTGTTATTTGAAAGGAATGAAGCTAATTCTTATAGGAGGTAGCAGTGAATATTTTAATTAGCAATGCATTGTGATACAGTAAATTGTCAAGCAAACTTGTCAGGAAAAAATTCAACACAAATGGAGGAACCCACTAATTCTGTACTCTTTCTTGTAGCTGGCTTACTTTGGCATTCTTTCTGGGTGACAAATTCACACTTGTCTTCTTCTATTCAACTCTAACACTTTCAGTTCATTGTGTGTCTCTCAGCCTGCATACAACCAACAAAAATTTGGTCAAGAGAGGGATTATGTATAAAATTTCAGATTTAATTTTGGCAGCAAACACACATGCTCTCGACAAGGGTTTGCATTTTGGATTGGGTCGTGCCTGTTGGGACTGAACGGGAATTGAAAGAAGTCTGCTTTCGTCAAGGTTAAGATGTGTCGTGTTGAGAGAAGGGGATTTTAATTGTTATGGGTGTCACTTCTGAGCCGAGTTGTAATTTAGGTTAGCAAGTGTTAGTTTGATTGACATACTGTAGACAGAGTCAACTTGTCGTTAACCCTGATTTGCTTGGTTTGCAACTTTGCCCTGCGATAGTCAGGTAACAAAGATAACAGGTCAAAGAGCAAACACAATTTTGTTGTTCAGGTGTTTGTGGCAGCAACCAAACATAAATCATCTCTGTTGATATTTACATGTCTACTTTGTTTCTTGATTTAAGTTTTCCTTTGTTTTAGAAGATTTGTAAGATTGAAAACAAAAGATGTTTTAGACGAATGGGACTGAAATGTTGTAGTGTGACAACGTGTGATGCATTTAAATTTTTCACAAACTGGTTTTGCTTTACCATTTCTGTGAAACGTACAACAAATGACAGTGTCTTCCTAATTTCAATAGAGTAAATGTTTTTCGATTTTCATTAATTTGTAATAATGATACAATGATGATACTAATTTATTACATTAGTGTGCTGTTATTTTCTGATGTGTATCTGTTCTGGGTTTAATGGTCTTAAGAAGAGGGAGAAAGAGGGACTCGGAGCTTTCCACATTTGTTTAGTTTTTGCCTGATGTACGTACCTACATGTGGCAAATTCTCAGTTATTGTGTGAAGTGTGAACAAAGGTCAGAGGGTTTATATTGACTATCAGTAAGAAGCTTTTTAAATTCCAACTTTACTCTGGCTTCTGTTGTTGAATCGGTGAGCTAATCTCATGGAAAACAGAAGTGTTTTGGCTAAATGAGTGGTAGACAGGATTATGCAGCCTGAGTTGTAAGGATGGCACACAAGCTCATTATCTATCCTCTACAGTTAGCATCTCTGGAGTAGTAGTAGTACCAATCGCTCCATTCATTTTCAGAAAGAATGGCATTATTTAAAGTGTGAGGTATCTATGGCATGCCTGTATGGACTTTGACTCAGCTGATCCTGGTTGAGTAGTATTATTTGCTAACATTTGACAGTTTATAAGTCATTCTCTACCTGACATTCTTGATAGCACAAAGCCATCTGAAGAAGAAGAAGGGGAGGAAAAAATCAATGCTAAGCCCCAGAAGCTTTTCAGACCTAACTGCAAAGACCCTTGGGTGATAATCCCTTGTGCTAACAGATTGCTTTCAGGAGTATTTTGAGAGACACAGTGGGTGGGTTGCAGTGATAACTGGATCCCATTGTCCCCTGTGTCATAGTGTCCCCATGTGCCTACCAATGTACACCTTTGCTACTTACAAGTAAAATGGGAGTGTTTCTTAGTATGCTGCAAAGCCTGAAGTGCTGGGCCTCAGTGGCAAACTCTTCTCCAGGTTTATTTCTATCATCACCAAAGGCTTTTTACTCAAGTGTGCATGAGGCTAATTGTTAGCACAATACAGATCTCCTTAATTATTTGGTGAAAACAGACCGGTTTTTGAAGTAATTGGGTTAATGTATGTAAGTGCACCTGTTAATCACAGGCCAGAGTGTTTCACCGAAAACGTTTGTTACATTGATGACACAAACAAATCGAAGGTTTATTTTGTTAGTGTTTGAAAAAGTTTGACTCAAATTTATTAATGATTTGAAAGACCAAAATTCATTAAAATAGCCAATTTCTGATAAAAAACAGGTTGTTATAAGTGTAAATAGCAAATTGGATAAAGAGGTATATGTGACTTCATGCCTGGAAGTGCACAAAGTAAAGAAAATGTAGTTAGAAACAGAGATGATTTAAGACATTCTTCAATAGCGGAATTGATCTTCCTTTGACAAGATACACGGATGGTGGTAAAACCGCAACAACAATCCGCTGGTACCTCTGTAAACCTACACTAGGCATCATTAACAAAGGTCTTTAATATTTCAAGAACCTAGTCAAAACTTGCTCTCATTCAAAGAATAGATGAGAGTGTGAAAGGTCAATGGGAGTTCACAATGACCTGATGTATGGACCATTGCCTGAGGGAGGGATCTTCTTTCCAGCTTTTGATTTTGTAAAGGACCTCTGGCATTTCTGTTTTCTCAATGTCTCCATTTTGTACAGTCTAGCACCTCCCAGTTATTGCTGTCTTTTGACTCAGCGTCAACCAGACTGTGTAGTGTTTAGTAGACTGTGCTAAATATCTGGAAGTAACAGACAAATTAACTGATTCATTAGTTTGGCTGCATGCATAGTGAAATAGTGTATAGTAAAAGTTTGGATTCATGCACATGTTTTGTATAATTTCTTTGGTTAGGAGTTGGTTGATGGTATTCTTTTGAAAAGACTGAGAATCAATTAATTCCATGAAGAGGAATAAACTAAACAATTGCAAATGTGGAATTTTTAGACCGTGATTTAAAGTGTAAAACAAGCCCACTTATTAATGCCAGTAATTCAAGGACTGTGGCCATACAATATAGACCCCAAAATCAAACATCATATTGAAATTTCTGCTTGCAAATTGTAAATTTATTTTACTGATAGTCTAATTTCTTA
The DNA here is from genome assembly GCA_020650975.1 of Apostichopus californicus. Taxonomy (NCBI): domain Eukaryota; kingdom Metazoa; phylum Echinodermata; class Holothuroidea; order Aspidochirotida; family Stichopodidae; genus Apostichopus; species Apostichopus californicus. Next base: position 4,572 of record JAIPMN010002586.1, on the reverse strand, counting down.
TTGGTCTACTATTAGTTGTAAAACCATGTTTGATCAGCCCCAGGGTAATGCGGAGAGAATTGTTTCAATTCAGGATTCTAAGTTTGAGGTTTTATCTAAAGGGAGCCACTCAACCCTGCTCTCTCAATCCTGAGACACATGTGGCATTTTCTTTGAAGTTGCGCAAGTTTCTGTTGCGATAGTTGACCAGAAGGTGGACTCCCAGTTATTCTGTGGCTAGTGGTGCATCACAGCTGTAGCCACCATCAGGTTTTGAGTAACTTGAACTCTGGTCATAAATGCTGAAATATGCCACTTTCTATTGTTTCAGGGGTTTTTAGGTTAAAATTAAAAGTGAGATTAATTCCACAACTTGACTCAACAGTGGAGGGTTATGACCTTGTTTCACTATAGGTCAGTGACCCATCATATCAGAAGTTCAAGTTTGTAGCAACTTATTTGGGTGTTTCATAAAAGGGTACTATAATGAAGCTGAGGTACAGTTTATTTGGAATTCTTTGAATTTTTCTCAAGGATGGCAGGTAAAATTGTTACTACTATTTTTCAACATCCGCTTTGCTTTTGAGGAGTACTCTGAGCTAGCTGGATCAGAAATGTCAGGCCCTCCAACTGATACATTTACCTTCACAGACTACTTGCTGCAGATAATGTTATTAAATGTTATTAGTAATAGTTTCTCCTCTTGTAATTTACACACTGTGGGGGTAAAGAAGCCAAATTTACAGAGGGGTTTGGGGAGGGGCAGAGGGGTTGGGGAGGGGGGTTAAAATGTCAAATAGAGAAGATGAGAGAAGTTGACTAAACTTGAAGTTTGCATTATTTCCAACCAGACATAAGTGGGAACTCTCAGTGAACACATCCCTATCAAGCGACTGCATGGATGCCAGAAAACATAAAAGAAGATACTTTGTATCAAATGTAACAGTGTGGTCAGAGAATATCTTTAAATGTCATTGAAATTGGTTTGCATGATGACTATGTGCTTAATTTCAAAACAAATGCAGTGTGGATTTCTTCATGTTGAAACATGTCCAGATCCTGGATATGTTAGCATGTTTGAACATCAATTTGAAAATTTGTGAGCAGGTACAGTATCTTTGCTGTAGAAGGCACTTATGTGTGAACTGGCAATGTTGTCTATGCAGTTGATTGCTTAACCTTACCATTACAGGTGAAAAAAACACTTCATATATACTCCAAGGGTTTTAAAATGTATTTGTCTTTCTCGTTAATTCAACATCCATATTCACTTCTTGAATATCATTTCACAGACTAGATTAAAGCAATGCCAACAAAAGTTTATTGTAAGTTAGGAAAAATAGGCTTCTATAGTAGCTTGTGATATGTTATAGCATTAGGCATGTCTTCATTGTTTAGACACGTCTGAAATGTGAAAACTTGTTGACAAGTATTGTAGTAGCACTCAGACCTTTGAAGTTAGACAGACATAGCAGAGCCATTGTGTTTTATCCTGCTACTGGTTATAGTGTCAGGACACCTTACTGTTGTTACTGGAGATTTTAACGGGTTCTATCTAAAACATGTGACATGCAGTATAGTGAATGGGGGGGCATTCAAACAAATGTGGAATGCATTCATGGTATTCTTACCAGGAGCATAACACTCAAAACCTTAACTAACATGGACTTTCATGCACCTTGGTAGTAATTTTGAGTCAAGTAGTTTTCACTGAACATAACGTCTCGGTTTATAGGTTAACATTGTAAAGCTCTCATTTTGTTTGGCGATTAGTTTGATATATTTAGCTGACAATAGTATCCATAATTACCGTCAATATTTTTGCTGCTAGCAGACAGTTCCCAATAAAGTTTTTGTGAAATATACAGTATGTAGGTTTTTAATTCAAACTTCTTTATTCAACTGCTTTGTATCTGGTAGACTTCATAGGTTTACTGCACAGTGGGTAAGTTCTTTAAAGGTCTTTTCCATTAGCTTGTCACATTGTTTTTCTTCATACGTTTACTGCACAGTGTAAGCTCTATAATGGTCGTTTCCATTAGCTTGACACTCTGTTTTTCAGCAGTGCTTTCAAACCTGTTTGTAGAGTAACTAGCATCATTTGCAAGTCAAATTGTCGGTGCTAAGTGGGAAGTTTATCCCTCATTTTAATCTTGATATATAAAGGTTTGGCTGTTTTGCATACTTTCGATTTTATAAAAACTTGTTCACATCAGTTTGGCATTCCAGGTGGAGAAAAGATGTCAGCATGACATGATAATAGGAAAGGTAAACTCTTACACTAAACTTGATATTCTTGCTTGGTGTTATATCCATCATTCCTGTCATACTTGAGAAAATTAAGCCTGTATGCTATCATTCACCATTCATTGTGTGGAATACAAAATAATGAATTTTGATCCTTACTATAAATAATGCCTCCAAGTGACATACCTTAGAGGTTTTGTACAAACAGATACTAAACTGAATTGCAATATTCATTCTGATGGGAAAAGTTAGCCGATAAAATTCTCAGCCGAGAGGGATATTTCAGTTTGAAAGGTAGAAAGTCAACAAGTAAACCCACACGCTGAGCCCCAATTCTGAATACCTGCTTCAGGGCTAATGGTAGTACTGTCCCTCAATTCTTTGGTGGTAAAGCTTCCACAAATGACAATAAATGCACTTAAATGCATTGGATTTCACAGTTCAGGCATCATGTTTGTTGTTGACATAGTTTTTGCCTCAGATTATGATTAATGGAAATTGTTGGGTAACTATAGTTTCAAATTAACCAAACTTGTAATACAACACGTTGAAGTACCCCAAGAAACACAGTACTGTACTGGAACAGTCTCTAGGTACAGTAATAGTCACAGCATAATTACACTGCCCCTATTTGACCACTCTAAATTCTGTGACTTCCTAACCCCTCTACCTACTTCCCCACCTATAGGTGGGAGACCTGGTCCCTCCCCTCCTCAACCCCCCCCCCCAAATAGAAATAAAAACATTTCATGTTGTAGTTCCACATATGATTGCATTGGAGTTTAGTGGGAAAAAAATCGCTGTCCGAATTGTTTGTGGTATCAACTTGCAATTGCATATTTTGCTTTAAATTTTTTATAATTTGTAACTGTCTGCTTGTCTGGCCTGTTTGAATTAAAAGGTCTTATTTGTACTCAGACACTCTGCAGGTATGTTAGTGTACTGTACATACATTTGTTTTCCATGTGTACATATTTACAGTCCTCCTTCTTCCAATATTACTGTGACTCACTATAAAGGTGGTTGCTTTGTTGGGCTTTTATCTAGTCACCTTTATTCCTGACAGCTTGTTTTTATTATATACTAATATTGGTTACATCAAAGAAAGTTTTGACTTGATAGGAGGGTTTTCAGAATTTGATTATAGACAAAGTGGTTTTAAGGGCAGCAGCTTCAACATCATAAGATGAAACCGATATGGGACAATCTCTAGGAATTCCTTGCAAGAGCTGAGAAGTTTAGTTGCCAAATTCTGTCACCATTATCTCTTAAACGTGAAGCAATCTGTAATATGTAGGTGTGTAGGTTATTATTAGGATGACAGGGGATTCTATGTACCTCCCATTACAGCCGAGATATGTTAGTGAAATGGATACAAAACATTTTCACCATCAAAGTCTAAAATCCTTGTGAGTTGTAAACATTGCTCCAAAAGTTATGTTTTTTTATTGCTTGGTGTGTGGATCCACTATATATTTTGTGCTGGTCAGTTGAAGTTAGAAATGCTCAAAACTTGAATACAAATCTTGTTTACACTATAAAATTAAATGTTCTCATGTGTATTGCATGATATCACCAAGCCTGTAGGCTTTGTGATTGTTGGTAGATTCATATATGCAGTTAACTTAACCCTGAGCACTGATAATAACATGCACCGTGATGCATACAGAACATTCAGCGATATTCTTTAACATGGCAATGTCTTTGTTTTTTTGTTTTTTTTTCTACTGCATTTCACTTTTTGCCAACCAACCATTATGATTTCACCCATAAAAGGAGGAGAAAAAGATCCAAAGACTCGCTGTCATCTGTCATTTATTAGTTGCCATTTTAATTTCATTAACACCTCATACTCCCCCTGCCATAGTACAAGTGGAACCAAAGAAATCTAATTAGCTATAAACTCCAGTCGGAAGAGAAGTTGAAGCTTGACAATTCCTCACCTTACAAGGTGAACTGATTGAATAGTGCAGGAATATCATGATATATATATGGGCCTTTACACAGTAAACCAACACGAAAATCAACACATGCAGTTTTCAGTATTGAAATTGGTATTTTCTTTGTTCCATTAGGATGAGTGTTAGTTATTTGAAGCAGAGAGATAGCATAGAAAGTTTCAACATCCTACTTGAATTTTGAAATTTTGGTCCATTGGAATCCTATGGGAAAAATAACGGGCAAACATTGACATACACCAGAAATATATAACGGTTGTAACACATTGACATACATCGCATGGCAGGCAATTTTTCATAAAGTTTAAAACATATATAGTCTTGGACATTTTCCTATGATGGCATATAGTCATACCTGCCACACAACCAAACGAGAGCAATAGGTGAT
>JAIPMN010002585.1:24394-43137 GCA_020650975.1 Apostichopus californicus | reverse complement strand
ACCCTACAGTGTACAGCTTGTTTCCAATCCAATCGACCGCTAATGCTGATACTGCTAACCCAGAGTTCACCGGTTGGCCTCCCGTGGAAGAGGTACCAACCTCACCACTAAAAGACACGTTGTGTATCTGATTATTAGGAAAGAAAACCAAAGGTTAACAGGAGCAATATCATAATAATAATATTAATAATTAAGATTTATAATGCCCTAATTATAAACGAAATAGTTGTCAAAAGCACCGTACATATATAGTTTGAATAGAAAGAGAAGGAAAAACAATAATGCAACAATGAAAAATAATTACAAATCAAATTGAAAAATGTTTAGCATAGAGGTAGGCTTTTAGTTTAGATTTGAAAAAGTGATTTAATAGGTATACATTTTAAATGGTTTGGGAGGGAATTCCAACAAGTTGGGACCAGAAACTGAAAAAGCACGGTTGACATAGGTAACCCCATTGGTTCTAGGTACTAGGAGGGTAATGAATTTTGACTGACAGGTGGCACGCTTGTATTGCTTTACTAATAAAAGTTTGGAAAGGTAATTTGGAGATAACTTGTATAAATACAATATATAGAGTTAAAAAATAACCAGACAGCCAACAGGCTTTATAATGATTTATTCATTTGTGAGGAAAAAAAAGTTAGGGAAGCGTCGCAAATCTAACCGCAGAGTCCGGACCGGTGGATATATCCGCTGCTATAATGAGCACAGCCACAAGCAGATAATGAGCCACACTTGAGTGCACACTGTCTCAAAACTACCCTCCATGCTATACAGTTACATTCACCGTAGTACTCGTTGATCAAGGCTAATAATGTACAGGCCCTATATAGGCTATACTTTTGTGCTGTTTTTATCTAACTTTCGAGTAAATGACCAAGAAATTTTATTTTGTGAGGTTTGATAATGTGGAAGAATTTGCAAGAATTATATATGAAGTATTGAATCTCGGACATTTGGTAGTGGTGGATTTTAGTGTATAAGGCGATTTGAAACATGAACTTCAGCTCTACTGACTGTTAAAACCGCCAAAGTTTATCCGCTTATGTGGCCAAGTTTGCTCATTGTTTGTGAACAATAAGCAGCTTTGTGTTGTCATTACGCTGTGCTCATTACTCAGGCTGACTATCAGCTGGTGTGCATTCAGCCATGGGCCCCAATATGCACGCATAAAGAGCAAGTGGTACGAGATTTCCGCCGGCCTGGACATGGCGGTTAGATTTGCGAGGCTTCCCTTAATGGAACGAATGCTCCAGCCAAGATGTGAAAATTTACACTCGGTCAGTAATTACACTTCTTCGAATTGATTCCCACGAAATAGTTTTGTGTAAAATATTTAATAAAACAAGTTACTTTTGTAACGACAAATTTAAACAATTTCCTTTGTTCATCAAAAGATGGTTCTACTCACCGGACCAAATGCATCACTCCAAAACACCTTTTGCAGCTGCCAGTGATAATCAATAGCTACTGGAGTCTTACTGCGACCTATTCTGGTTGGCTGGCCACCATTCAGCGATGAAGATTTGAAAACATCTCTTCCATAGGTGTAAATAATCTGAGCCAACTGTGATCCTATGACAGATGAAAATATGCAATGTTTCTAGACATGAATATTCATTCACAGGGATGTGCCCAGGATTTCCTGAGTGCCGGGTATACTGATCGCCATCCTGGGGGAGGCGTCTAAGGGGGAGGGGTGTTCGATTTTTGAAGGTGCTCAGATGCCAAATGCTGGCACTTGTGTAGCTTTTTAAGCACATACACAAGTACTAGATTTTACAAGGGACCGATTGAGAGCTGTAAGTAATGTTTCTCGCATGTGTCACTGATGCATTTTCTAGTTTGTATGATTTTGGCATAGGCTAGGCCCAATTTATGTTTGAATATATTGTTAGGAATGTCGGGATTTTAGATGAAAATAGTGCTGGGCAAGATTCACGATTTTTAAGACAGTGCTGGGCGGTAATTTTTAGCGCTGGGTGGGGCCGGCCAGTGCCGCCCAGCGTGGGGACATCCCTGTGCACTAATCATTCACGTCTACAGAAGTATCATAAATACAGATGGGCCTTGAGGGACCTCAGAATATTCACAGATGTTGTGACGTTAATGTTACAATTTAATTGTCTTCAAGATTCCCACACTTTAAACAAATGAAATTGTAGACCTCTTCAAGACCAAAACACTTCTCACAGTTTACTATGAAACCTTCATACTAATGTTAGGCTACCTACAGTAAGCCTCACAATTGTATGCTGATCCCCTTTCATTAACTTTTTGTGAGCCATGAACCACAAACATGACATACTGTAGCGATAAGTTTTCCCAAACAGTTTTATTTATGTGGTTAAATTCTTAAAAACCTTGCTTGCGTAAGTCATATTGATAAGAAGTGTTCAAATGAGGATTTGTGCTTACTTTTACACTAACTTCAAACCTCAAAACTTAGAAACCTCAATACCATCCATCTTTTACCCATTGACAAGGCCATCTCACACAACATTATGGTCATTGGTAACTGGTCACACTCAAGTGTACACAATTTTAACAGTTGCTCCCAGGGCACTACAGTGCACCACATCTATGTGTCTCCTAGGGGACTTTTCACAAACTATATATGTATATATATACTTAGAAAGTTACCTCACAGGTCCCATAAATACACCTGGGTGAAGAAGATTAATGTATATTAAGTGCCTTGCCCAAGGATAGATACAACATATCACAATCTGGCAATTAAGGACTCAAACCTGCAATCCTTAGATCGCAAGGCCATTGCCTTTCCATTTGACCACAACACTCTATCAGAATTTTTTTCATTTATTTATTTATTTTTTCATTTTATTTTTTTTAGGATGCAATATTTTTAGGCTTTAATATTTTTGAGCTGTAATAATTTTAAGTTGTAATATTTTATGCGATTTTGTGAAGTGCTTTGAGATCATTCTTTGATGTAAAAATAAATTATTATTATAAAGTTTACAAAGTATAATATTGCTCTAGTACATCTTTCTTTCATATATACTCATCCAGCTTACCAACAGCAGGGCAATTTCCTCCGACACTTGTGTAACCATCAGCACAGGAGCATGTGTATGATCCTTCACTATTGGTGCATTTTTGATGGCAATATCCAAACGACATACACTCGTCTAAATCTGTAGATTTAGAAAAATCATTGCACAAAATTACTTTGAAAGATGCACAAATTATACAAATATCAGCAAAGGATTGCACCTCATTGTCAAAAAAAATTGAGAAAGAAAATTGATTATTTCTTTGAAAACATTACAAATTTGAATAGAAGATAACCAGATAGAAGCAGTAGAAGACATTGAAAGTCTTCTTTTTTTTATTTCAGGTGCAGACATTAGATAAATGAATATAAATATATACTTTTCCTATTAAACTAGGACCAATGTTGCCTTAGTTGTGGGTTACTAACAGTGAGCAAATAGTTCACAGTAATATGGAGTCATGACAACAGGAACTATGGTGCTTGAATATTAAGAATTGGTTGCAATGTTACCATGGAAACATTCACTCACACCTTGTCAAATTTCCAACAGGATACCACAGACTCCTTACACTGAGTATGGGGTTACTTACAGTGGGCAATTGTACACTATTTATGTAGTCATGTGACAACAGGAAATATATGGTGCTTGTATTATCACAAATACTTTACCTTGTTATCATACAGTTTATCAAATGTTTAACAAGGTCCAAACATATCAGTCCACAAATTAGGATGTTATTACTTTTACTTGAAAAAATAAAATAAAATAACTACAACTCACGCTCTGGAAAGGGACATCTTCAATCACTTAATTCATATTAATAAAATACATACTATCATTCTCTTTAACTTGCCTTCACAACTTCTGCTGTCATTAGCAAGTTGGTAATTATTCGGACAGATACATGTCCCGCCTCCCGGTGCAGCTACACAATCATGAGCACAGGACAAGATGCCACAGCGTAAATTAGCTGGAGACAGTAGGGAAGAGAAAAACTACGAGGGTCAAGATTCTAAAACATTTTCATTATTTACGAAAATTTGACAATTTTAGTGCCAAAATTTACACAGGGTAGTCTTCCCATTATAAATCAATAGTTACCTTTAGATAATACCATTAATTAAGTGCTGCCTAAATATTTACATGGCATGCTTGTAGTTTGAAGTCTAAGTCTGGGTATATTATTATATTTTACCTAAAACTCACTTTTTATTTTTAGGAATTTCACTGTAAATCTATATTATTTTTAAAATTATTCCTTCCTTTATATATATCTTTATTTTTTATATTAATATTTAAGCTGTGTCAATTTTATTCTTCATATTCATATTTTAAGGGTTTTGTTATTTTGTTGTCATTGTAAAGCGCTCTTGAACATGCTTATGCATGAAAAGAGCGCTATATAAATTTGGTAAAATAATAATAATAATTATAATTATGAGCAATCAGATATAAAACTCTAATAGAAGGATTGTTGTTACCACGGTAATATCACCTACCAATGCAGTAGTCACTCACAAGTATAGTTGGTTTGTTGAATTAAAAATATCCACAAGTTATATTTACAATCTCAACAACTATGTTACATTTCAAATGAACATTAGCAATTAGCAGTTATCATAGCAAGTTTATGAACCTAGCAAGGCCCAAGATGCATGTAACATTAAATTTCACTAAAACATTGATTGGTAATGTTATAAACACTAGCTAATTTACATTGTTACTAAGATGTTGAAAAGAGCGCTATATAAATTTGGTAAAATAATAATAATAATAATAATTATGAGCAATCAGATATAAAACTCTAATAGAAGGATTGTTGTTACCACGGTAATATCACCTACCAATGCAGTGTTCACTCACATTCAACAAGTATAGTTGGTTTGTTGAATTAAAAATATCCACAAGTTATATTTACAATCTCAACAACTATGTTACATTTCAAATGAACATTAGCAATTAGCAGTTATCATAGCAAGTTTATGTACCTAGCAAGGCCCAAGATGCATGTAACATTAAATTTCACTAAAACATTGATTGGTAATGTTACAAACACTGGCTAATTTACATTGTTACTAAGATGTGGAACATTGCACCAGTTGATCCTGTGGATTGTAGAATATCATAACTTAATTGAAGCAACCAGCTAATTTACAGATCAAAAAAAAATTTCTCACTCTATAACGATCCATGATTACCACACCCCAGAAGGTTGGTATATTCCTTTATACAACACCTAATTATATTCCGGCCATTTGATTGGTCAATTGCGCGTCGATTGCATGCAAAATCCGCTCTATTGCACGCTATGAAATAGAACCGTGCAATATACTTTTTGGATAGCACTTTTTTCAATGGTAAGAGAGCAGAGAAACCTGTCTGTTCAAAACAATCTGTTGCATGAGTGCATTTTACATCCAATTATACCCAAATTTGAAGGTGTTGTATAAAATAAATAATGAATGGTTTCCATTCGTGCAATAGTGCAAATATTTCATTCGTTGAAAGATGTAATTTGTTCCATCCAACTCGGCTGCGCCTCGTTGATTGGAACATTCCATCTTTCAACACATGAAATATTTGCACTATTGCACTCATAACCATTCATTATTTGTATACTATTCAATCTATAAAGCATCCCATACTAGCATTCTTGAATGTTGGGTCCATACAGGCCTTCAATCATTACTTGATGTTTTACCAAAGTTAAGATTTATAAGAAGTCTACTCTTGTGGTAGTCTCACTTTGAATCCTTACAGTATTCTCTGCAAGAGATATTATTGCATAACCAGTGCTTATAGTTTGTCCTCATAGTGAAGTTAACTAGGAAATGCAGCGGAACTGTTACTCATTTGCAAAGGGCAACTTAAAAGAACAAATGATTTAATTGAATTGATTGGGGCTATATAAGTTGACAATAACCCTTTTGTGGTTAAAAAAAAAAAACAGAAATTTTTATGTGGGCAATTTTCATCTCATTACTCCACATAAATTGCCCGATATGATGTTATTTTGGACATGACCAGGATGAAATCTCCCCTCATCCCAGCATATTTCCAACGCTGACGTAATTTGTACTTACAACACGGCATTTGTTCATCAGCGCCCCCAGAGCAGTCCTCGTTTCTATCACAGAGACGACCAACAGGTATACACTTGGAATTGCTACCAGGGCAGCCCCATTCACCATTTGGACATGTTAGTTGTCTGTCTGAAGAGAGAAAATATTTTGACCGATATTAAGTATTTTTGCAAATTTCCAGTCAGGTCTCTCTGGTGTAATGAAATACGAACTGATCATGTTAAAAAAAAATTGTTTTCATCCATATTTTCACCATTATTGGAAACAATAAATGTTAATTAAAACTTAATAACCATCCAAGTGAATGACAATAGGAAATCCTTACCACAGGATTGTTCATCCGAACCATCTCGACAGTCCCAGAATCCATTGCAAACAAACCCTTGTGGAATGCATCTCTGTAGGTCACCCCCGCATCGGAAATGGTTACCCGCACAGGTTCGATTATCTGCCAAGACATGAAGACAATTCCAGTCAATATAGGTTCAATTTTTTTTTACACTGCAACCAGACATTACATTTTACATTTTACTTGAATTTTGAAATGTATTTAACATTTTATATAAATATTCCAAAGTCTTACAAGTTGGATAAAAATTAATTGTGTAAATATTATTTAAGTTGGCAACTCTTTTTCAGGAACTCTCTCTGGTGCAAGTATGACATTGTAAAAAGCTGATTGTCTGCCCCCTCCCCCCTCTCCTCCTAAATGGCGACAAGCAACAGGATAAAGGAGGGGAATTTGAATTTATTTTTATTCAATGAAGTTGTAAAGGAATGACAAGATAAAGGTCATTATTGTTGGCGTAAATATGTATACTAAAAGTATGTGTAGTGTCAAGCGGGCAGTATTTCATTTAAGGAATCAGAACACTGACAATAAAACTTCAAACAATGCCCCCCTCTGAATGTGACAAATACCAGCATACAAATGAAATTTTATTTACAATCTGAAAACACCACGCACTATTCCAAGTTTTCACTTGCTAATGTTTATTTTTTCTTTTGCTCAAGGTTGTATGCCAAAATAGTAAGACAAAGGAATGTGGTGCATTCAAAAAAGCCATCACAGCTCAGTATTAACTGCTTGCCACATGAGGAAAGTTACTAAAACCATCTTGGTTCCACAGTTATCAAAATTGGGCAATAAAATTGATGTTTGAGATAATCTGAGTTTTTGAAACATTTATTGGGATTCTGTGACAGGTTTTGGCTAGATGCCATGGTATGTAGCTAAATGTTCAGCTATATCCCTATAGAGAATAAAAACAGCTGCTACTTATGTCTTCATGCTAATCAAGTGTAACAGTTTTAAAGGATAAGTATTAATGCTATAGTTACGCATCGTTCAACAGAATCTGTAATGTACCAAACTGTAAGGAATGGATAGATTACCAGATTTTGAATTCTAAGTTTTACCTTTACATAATTATATCAAATTAGGAAAAGCAAACTTCGAGACAAAATCTGCAAAACTTTTTATGATACTTTTTGTAGCATTCACATTAATTTCCATTTTCCAGTCACTTTGATACCATATGACACAAGTAGCGAAGCTTTACGGCCACTTTGCAGACTAAATCGAAAAGCGACAAGTAATATGTGTCATAATTTAGTAAAATCACTTCCATTCAATGTCAACCAGTTTGAATAATCTTACATTCTGTTTGAGACCTATTCCCCTCCCTCCCTCCTCCCCCCCCCCTTCCCCCTTCATTCTTTTCTTCCCCTTTCATTTTCCTTTTAATCCCTTAACACCCCTTCCCTCCATTCCAATCCCTTTCTAACCCTACCTTAGAAATCAATAGAATATTTCCTGTACAACCAGCAGAATCTTAGTTACCAACCAGCCTAGGTCACCAACTTCAATCATTTTTGGGAGTCAGGCAGGTTCAACAGAGAGTCATGTCAGTTCATAGGGGAGCAGTTGATATCACAACATTTGTTTATGATGTGGAGATGGAATGTTTTTTTCTTTTTTTTAAACTATCAAACTTTGTTGACATATTTCAGACTGAATGGAATGTGAGATAAAACAAGCAACATAAAGTTGAAACTTTTCTGTGATCCAACTACCACACTGTGACTTGTTAAAATCATACAAAAGGCTAAGTTTCCAGCAATTTGTGCATCAGTGAGTGAATTAGTCTTGGCCAAGTCGTTTCTAATACCCTTATTCTCATGTGCAACTGTACATGCCTCAGAGTCCGTTTCTGCCTACCACAAATGTGCTTGCTCACTGTACTTGATATGTCTGATACAAATGTCTTGGACATTTCTCCAAAGAGGGGAGTGAACTTATGCAAACCACAAAATCTTTATTCATATTATTGTTACAAAATTGCATGTCATGTGAGATCATGTTCTTACACAGCAATTAGCAACCGTCTCACAGTGTACAAACCAATCTAAGGCCAAGAGATTGTTCACTGTGGGAGGCAGGGCTTGAATAAACATATTGGGGAAGTGGGCCCAACATATAAACCTGATTGGCTTCTTCGCTTTTCCGAAGCAACTCTTCCAAAATCAAAGGAAACCATAAGATAGCTTGGGAGAAATGTGCAAGACCCTAGTATCAAGTGAAAGCTTTGCCGGGGGCATTATCTGGGCAGTACAGCAAATAGATAAATAGGGGAAAACTAGCTGTGTGCAAAAGAAAGGTACAATAGGCAGTGGATACTAGGGTCTTAACTAGGGTGAACGGGCACCAGAACGTCCATTTAATGGTAAATTTATACTCACAACAGTGAAGTTCGTCTGCCGCATCCGTACAGTCTATTATCCCATCACATTCCTGCGAGGAAAGAATACAGCCCTCAAGGCAAGAATATTCACCGACTTCACAATCTGTTGAAAGCATTAAACAAATGTTTAAATTTTGCACAAAAATAAAAGTACAAAAATATTGAAATCAAAGATACATAGTCTCAGATTTGCTTTAAAGTACTTTGTATTTTGAGTTATGAATGTAACTATGTGTCATCCTAATCAGCAACATAATATTCATATGAACATTCTGAGAATGTTGCATTCTTACAAGTGTTCCATTTATCCTTAAAAATTTATTAATTTAATCCAACACAGGAAAGTTATGTTAATGTTTTCAATATTTTCACTATGACCCTGCTGGGATCCATACAAACTTAATTTATGTATAAGAATTGGAACTAGTTCATCTTCTACCCATGCAGGATGATGCAGGCATGTGTGAGGCACGCACATATTCCATACAGGAAATAAAAGGATTTCACCTGATCTTTTTTCAAATCCTCATTAATGATGAGACTTTACACAACATTTGGAATTCAAATTAAATCAATCTCCAGTTAAGGGTTCAAAAATTAACAAAATATTACAACTTAAAAGGCATTGAAGACTTGCCCCAAACCGCATGCCGCGCTCTGAAAAAGTTAACTTGCCGTTGCTTGCAAGTGAAGTTTTCTTCTTGTTGCTACAAAATGCTGACAGTAATGAAACGTGATACCTTGTTATCTTTTATCCAGACCTGAGATGTCCATTGCTGCTATGTACACTGTGTTGTGGGTATTGACCGTAGCTGTATGTATTGACTGTACACTAGAGTCTAATTACCGACGGTAGCAAGCTGTGTGTGTATTTTCTGGGATCGATGGTGGTGTCTAACACTTCTGTTACACCTCATTCGAAACTAGGTCAGATTACCGGCATGAGACGTTTCTTTGTGCGCGAGTCTTCACACCCTTAAAAACATACGTTCTATCAACTAGACATGAATGTGTATATGGTGAAGTTAATATTTGTTTGTCAATCTGCAACATTTTCATCACATATTTTATTGCCCCAAAAATGTTAGAAAGTTAAATAATAGTCACTCATGCTCCAACTTCAACAAGCACTTCATTGCCACCATCAAATATGATGCATTTTGTCACAGCGCCGCTGCTCCACCAAATTGTCACAGCGGTATGTGACCAAGAAATCATAAAACTAGTTACTGGTTTATATATTTACGAGTGACGAGCTTACCTGTCTCCTCACAACCTTAGCACCTCATTCTACAGTGTCTAATATGCCCTGGTAATCTTTTAACACTGTGCACCCTCAGCGACCGGCTCCCCGGTCGTTGCCCTTCCTTCTCATTCTACCATCCAAAGTGTTTACACATGCGTTTTCGTAGTGGAGACAAAATCTTACGAAAATTGCCCGGAATACATTGGATTTTTACCTTCTATACATCCTTGTGAGGAGACAGGTAAGCGATGAGCGAAGTAAATATAAAGACACAAACAATCACTTCAATTAAACCATGGAGCTATGGTTATAGCTCCATGATTAAACAGAGTATATTAGATCTTCATCTGGCTAGATAACTACTACTGAGTACAGTGAGTGTGTCAGCAGGAGAAAGTAAGCTTGAGAGAACCGTGCTAAGCACAGCTCCTACAGGTTGAATCCCACTGAATACAATCGGTGAAAGTTACATCTTATATACTCTTTGACAAGAATGGATTACAGAGGATGGGACAGGAAGTTACTCTGCCCACATATTTACACTTCGCTTCTAGTAAACAGATGTTAAGCTATAAATTAAGAAAGGACCACACTATGACACCATAGGCAATGACATCATACCACAGGTTACTTTATTTGGGAGATCTGATTTTACAGTGAACAGACAGATGTACTGTAGGGCTTCTGTTGTAGAGAGGTACTGTGGAGGTCAAAGTGTAAGTGATCTGCTGGGACTTAGAGGTTGGAAAAGTATGTTATCATGTTTATTGTTGGCTTGTAAATAGAAACTATAAGTAATCTTTCTGGGAAGTGTTATGTAGGAGGACTTCATGTCTGTGCTGCTAGCTAAGAGATTGTAAAGGGGAACCTAGGGTAAAGGGGAAGGGGAGATAATGGTTAAATGCTCTCTGTTATACTTCCTCAGTTCCTCACTGAAATGTTTAATTCTTTAGAATAATAGATAATAGATATCACTTCTCTATAACTGGAAACAATTCAGAAATTCAGCACCACCATGCAAGTACTTTTCAAAATGTTTAGCAATTTGTTTTAAATTTTTAAATTTGGTGCCAAACCTCAAAACTGTATAAGAACATCAAAGTTGCACTGCAGTCTCTCCCAAAGAACCCTATAAATATTATCACGAACAGATAAACGGTTGGGTTTAGATATAGTGTTGTTAAGACCCTAGTATGTAGTATGTACAGCCTAGTGTACCTTTCTTTTTTCACAAAGCTATTTTTCCGTATCTATTAACGCCCGCAGCAATGCTTTAGATTGATAAAGGGTCTTGCACATTTCTCCCAAGCTATCTTATGTTTTCCTTTGATTTTGGCAGATTTGCTTTGGAAAAGCAAAGAAGCCAATCAGGTTTGCCAATTGGGCCCACATCCCCCCACCCCCCGCCCCAAATGTTTATTCAAGCCCTGCCTCCTGCAGTGAACAATCACTGGGCTTTAGATTGGTTTGTACACTGCGAAACGATCACTAATTGCTGTGTAAGAAACATGATCTCACACGACATGCAATTTTGTAACAATAATATGAATAAAGATTTTGTGGTTTACATAAGTTCACGCCCCTCTTTGGAGAAATGTCCAAGACGTATGTATGGAACAGATCCTCAGGCATGTAAAATACAATGGGCAAGCACATTCATGGTAGGCAGAAACAGACTCTAAGGCACGTACAATTTGCACACAAGAAAAACAGTATTACAAATGACTTGGCCAAGATTAGGTTAGATATATTGAGATCTAAGAATGGCTCTATCGATAATTTACAACACAGGTATTCCTAGAATATTGAGGTACCAGTCACTATGTGTCTCCTACTGTAAACACTAGAATAAATATAAACATGTTACATTTTAAAAACTGGCACATCCCGATAAAGCAGGAATTAAAGTATATATACCGGCCTATTTTAATGTTCAAGTTTATGTTAAGTAAACATGTTTGGCAAGGCAAGTACCTTTCAGTGTCTTTTTTGTATAATTCCTGTTTGCTTTATGTTCGACAGATATTTAAATTACGACCAACAAATAGCAAGAAACGACTTAACATCAGAAAGTTCAGTATATCAAGAATATATATATCTCAACAAAATGGCCTTTGACATCACAAGGAGATGAAGAAAGTCACATTCTTGACCTGATAGTGGCACCCATTAAACATAAAGAAATATATCAGTCTTTCCCATGTTTTTTCCTCTCAGTCATAATTAATAATTATTGTTAGGATATTTATATTTATTTATTTTTGTAATTTTTAGGATGCAATATTTTTAGGCTGTAATATTTTTAAGCTGTAATAATTTTAAGTTGTAATTTTTTATGCGATTTTGTGAAGTGCTTTGAGATCATTCTTTGATGTAAAGCGCTATAAAAGAATAAATTATTATGATTATTATTATTCAGTGACGATTCACACATGCTCTCCGTGATCTTCATCCACATGAAGAGATTTAAGATGTAAAATAAATACTCACTCTCAACAATCTTGTTCACAGACACCTTTTGTGCCCTTTAGTGTCAAAAGGTTGAATATTACCATAAATGAACTAACAGTTTAATGAGAGTCCTGCTAGGTTATGTATTGCACTCTAAACAGATCTTTAGCTCTTTGTAAACACTATGAGATATCCATGTTCGTGTCGCTTTAAGTACTTGAGATAGTTACACTTACAACCATTTAATCATTTGACCTCTCCAGACCTACTTGAACAACCAAAACAATAGGCTGCTTCTACTTAAAGGCATATTCCGGGTGACTAACAATGCCATTCTTATGGAAAAGAAAAATATTCTAAACTGGTAGTTGAAAATGCCATCGAAATATCTTGTCCCAAACTCATGACATGATGGAACATAATTTGACTGGCAAAACCCTCCATGCTTCCCTGCAATGGATCATAGTAGGTGACCTGTGATGTCATAAGGCAAATGTTCTTCCAAGGTTGTTAGCTGGTTGAAACCTGTTCCAGCTTCTTCCAAGCATGGAGCTTATAGCTCCATGTTCCAAGGTTCTACTTTCCATCCTTTTATAATCTTCTTGTTGATTTATCCTTGAAACTTGACATTTATGTTGAATGTTTGCACAGCTGTTAAGGCTTTCTGCATTAAGAATTTCCTCAAATGACAACTTTTTCTTTGTGGAAACATTATTTTCCTCTATGAACAAGTAGGTTAAATATTATTAAGAAAACAAAAATATTTTCACCCTAATTGCTTTCATGATGTCATTCTTCAGGGCTGTACATTAACAAATGCCCAGTTGCCTGAGGCACTTGAACATGATGTCGGGCAAGTTCTCTCTTCATCTCAACTTGCCCAATTGAGCAAGTGATAGATGTGTAAATATTAACAAAGTATCTACTATCTAACCACAAACATAAATCTTGGTGCGATTATTTATAAATTTGTACTTTGCGACACATTCCATTGCCTCCACCATCTTTTCACTTTTACACCGTAAGTACATGGGAAAGTAAATGGCTCAAATTAAAGTATTTTAGTATACAAACAATACTGTGGTCAAATTTAGCAGATTATAACTGACCAGAGACGTGAAGCGTAAAACCTCATTAACGTACAGGTCACCGTGTGACGTCATTCTGTGGAGTGTAATAAAAGGTTAACATTCTAACAAGAAGTAAGTGGAAAGTCCATTGTTATTGTTTCACGTTCATGGTACACTCTACAGATTGTCGTCACACAGTGACCTACATGTTCATGAGCTTTTACGCATCGCGTTTCTGGTCAGTGAGAATCTGCTAACTTTGACATCAAATTTCTCTAAATAACTGTCTCTTTCGACAAAAGTATTGTTTGTGTACTAAAATAATTTAGTATTAGACAAAAGAAAAGAATTTTCGCCTCCAACTTTGCATTTCAAAGTCTCAATAAGTGTTTGATGATGAATTTCGAAAAACAAACTTCCGAAGCAGATTCAATGTTTCTTATTCTAAATGCACTCTGACCAGATGGGTTTAATTGAGAAAGCTGTTGCAATCGAAAGAAAGAAATTTATTTTCTGTTGCCCTTATGGCGCGAATGATTTACTGTAAAATCACTGCGACCGCCCATATCAACATGTTCATTACACAAATGGAACCTATATATACTCGTACCATCCACATTTTATACCTAATTCCTTGAAGGAAACCATTTCACAAGCTACATCGGTAAGACCAAAAGAAGGGTACTTTTCAAGAGAAGAAACCTAACACCGGCTAGCCACGAAAGTGAAAGTAAGCCTAGGCCTAAATGGTCGTAAACAAAACAGAGATTTGATTGGCGCATGATCTGGGATTGAAAATTTTGATTGAAGCTTGTAGAATCTACGGACTCGTTAATAAATCTGGCAAATATTTTTCAGCTCAAATTGTTTTCAACCACAGATAACTCAATAAAAATAATGAATTTATTAATATGAAAATTGCACAGAACGGTGTCATTTTCACTGAGCTTTTAGGGCAGTAAGCTGGAAAGGTTGAAGTTTAAATTTAGCAAACACACATTGAGACTTTAAAATATTTTGAGGCATGGGACAATCAGTCAAACCATGGAGGTAAACCATGGTCAAACAACTAGGATTTTCTTCTACCAATCAACCTAACTAAACCATAAAAGTTCTTGTAAATCACAGCCCAGGAGACCATCATAATATAGGATCAGGGAGCTATAGTTCTGTTCATCAACAAGAGGATCAGGTTATCAACTTTATCCAATTCAATGGTGTTATCCTTTAATATGCTTCAAGCAATGGCCTTTCTCAACACTGTTGTTCCATTGCCTTCTTACACTAACCACAATTTTTGTTTTGTATCTGTGTGGATATTTTCATAACAGGGGAGGCAATAACTAGCCTGTGCCAGGCACAGAAATAGCGCCCTTGGGGTCTTTTGACCTTGCTCAAGCACAGGTAGTAAAAATATTACCATCTCCATGCTGAAAATGTCACTCTCAATGGAGAAAATCTTTGTACAAGTTCTGAAAAGGTCACCCCATTGTCACAAAGATTTGTAAAGAATGCTAGCAGATATTTGGCAAAAAAAAGTGTTACTTGAGCTACATCTTTTCCATGGCAAGAAGATGTGCTTTCATAAAAAAAAAATTTTTCCTCAAAAGACACCATAAAATGAAATGAAAAGAGGCACAGGAAGTTGTTGATGGAGCTGTATCCAGGGATGTGTTTGAGACTTTGAGTAACTGGAGTTTTAATCCAACAGTGGAATGTTCACCTCTATTGTCATTTGGGAAATATTTTATGATAAATATTTCCTAGAAAAAGGTACTCAATGATGCTATTATTTCCTAGATAGATTGAAGCACAAGGGTAGAGAAGCTGAGACACTGAGTGAGAGTGAACATTGACTCATGTGATAACTAAGAAACCACCATTAACACCCTGCAAAGTTTTCTTTTCCATTTCACCTTGTTTCACAACAAAGCATAGTTTTGACTTGATGTCTGGTGCTCAATAATTTAACCATTTTCCAATCCATCCAAAAGTCTACTTTTCAAAAACTATGCAATCATTTAACAAACTTAATGTGTTTTTTTTTGATGGGGTTGGGGAGGAGAGGAGAGGCAAAAACAATAACATGCAATTAATGATACAAAGTAGAAAGTGCTTAAACCTTTTCTTCACCATGCCAGGTCTGCTTGGCCTTTCTATAATCAAAGAAAGTTACTTATCCTCTTATTCTGGAACATAATTGAACCCCTGTGAAGCCCATAAAGCCTGGCTTTGTTTTAATTAAACTGAAATCTGTACCTACCATTGTTAGTTCAGGGCCTTGAAATTCAGCCTATTTACTGGTTAAATGCTAGAGGATATTGTTGCTTGCCAGTAGAAATAGGCACATGTTTGTTTCAGCCAGTAGAAATTAAGAACACTAACAACACATGATAAGTGGGGTAACAATTGTCAGGCAATAATTCTGTATGCTTTCCATATTACTGCTTAAATTTATCAGAAAAATTGTTAGGCTGCTCTCAACAGCCTGTACAGAGACCTATATGTGTGGTAATTCAGAAAATGCCATAGAAAACTTGATTTTAGATATTAATTGTTTAAACAATTTTTTAGTAAGTGACTAAAATTGTCCTTTACTTTGTTAAGCCTGTATTGGCTTTTTAAAGGACTTCCCTCCACATTTATATATTTATTATCTGTGGAAAATCAAATAAATAAACTAACAAACAAACAAAATTGAAGACTCTAGTCCTGTAGTCTTAAGTTTCAGTAAATATTCCACTTTAGCATATAGCCTAAAGATCACACATCATAGCCTATAGATCAAAAGTTGCTTCTTTACAGGCCTAGAGCTGCATTTATTATGTATGCAGTGTGACAGGTGTGTAGGATTTGATTTATTCCCTGAAAAATGTGCTTACAAAATTATGTTAACTTTCCTGCTTGAAAAATGATCCCCTCCCCTTTGTTATGCCAAGAAAAGTAAAAATTATTTTAAGATGCTTTCAGATATATATTTCTTCTTTCGTTTGCATCAGAAAGGTCGTTCTGGCTTACTGAGTTACCCTCATTTTTAACAAAAGTTTTTTAAAATAAACTTTAAAAGATAAATAAACCTGTCTATTTGTACAAAGTACTTATTTCTTCTGTTTCAAAAGATGTGAAAACTTTTGGTATAATAGCAGTACAATGGTCAATACAGAGCTTAAATTTAATCTAAATAGAGGCCGAGCTTAATTCCTTTGGAAGTTTGGTTACCAGTTCTACCTGAGGCAGATTACTCAGCACAATAAAAACCACATGATTAAACATGTACAGTTAATAGTATTAGCTGGCTCAATTGATGTGAAACAGTTATATCTACCTGGACCAGTAGATGCCAGAGGTAGTGTCAATTCAATCTAAGATTTGATTTAAGCCTCATATGCTGTCTTCCAAAGATGTGGGGGAGGGGGGCTTCCTACCCTTTATCCTGCCAAATGCCACTGGTCTTAAGGGTTACAACAACTATATTATCACTAGCAAATGAACAAGGCTCAGCTGGACATGGAAAGTCTGAACTTTCTACTTGGAAGTAACAACTACAAATGTAACCAAATCCATACTTAAGTTCTTTCTCTTGGGGAATTGGGGGAGGGATTGATGGTAGGGGAGGTGAGGTGAAAGAGAAAGTGTGGATCAACACAGAGCAACCATAAGTTCAAAGGTATGATTACTTCAGTAGGAGATCAAATGAATTGCCAGTTAAATCATTGAGCAAAATCTACAAAATTTTGCATCATGAAATTCCTATCATTTTAATCCACACAATGAAATCATGCTGTAGCCTAACAGTAAGAGTAGTACGATTAACTGGAACTTCTTGGGCCTATACAACATATTGGGCCTGTACAAGTGGCCACATAGTAGTAACATACGGGACAATATTTAAATGGCTTTACCCAACTTGAACTTGAAGTGCCTCGTGACCTTAAAACATATGATAAATATGGCTTACCCGACGGGCCGATGCCTTTCCCAGTTACCTGACACTTTTTCTTCTTTTTTGTTGGCTTCGATTCTACAGGCAAATTGCATGGCTTCCTCTAGGCCTACTTGATAAACCCTAACAAGTTTATGCACGTGTATGCTGGTTATGATATGTGTACGTTAGTTATCCTTACCTGGGGATCCTGACGGTGGAGTTGTTTGACAAGACACGGTTGGTAAGAGTAGACACACTACAAAAATAACTTTGAAATCCATTATAAGATAAACTAAAATGAAAGTTTACGGCAAGAATAGGCAAAATATCCGAGATATTTCTTACATCATTATGTCAGTGAAAAAAATATCAGTTAGTTCCTACTAGAAGGAACGAATTTCTTTGGGCCACCTTGTAAACAAAGTTTGGAAGTGTCGTCTGCTCTTAAAAGTCAGAGCTACGCTAAGTGGATTCAGCCAAGCTTCTTCTCGGTCACGACGTAAACCAGCCTCTGTGTGTAGTTTGTGTGCACTGTAGAATGAGATGATCCAGGGACGACTTATCAAACTGTGCTACTTGCTGTGAATAAAACCCACCGGCCAAGCTTGGAAACTGAAGAAGGCAGAGGATATTCGATTTCGAGGTCAACGAACATTTGGTACCCGCGAGAGTATCCCAGCGGCATGTGCGAGTGTGTATGTTTTCGTCTAAAATAACTCGAGTTCGTAAAGTCGTCTGAGATGCGCAGAATTTCAGCCAATCCACTTCATGGTCATGACGTAAGCGCGAAAATGGAATAGCGTATTTTTGTTAGCGGTCTAAAAAAATGCCAAATAGTTGGAAAAGTTTTCCCCCATGCAGGACAATTTTCATGCGTCGGTCAAAGACCGTCGATATTCTCTGATTACAGATTGTCAGGAATTAATGACTTCAAGAAGTAACAAAATGTCCTGGCTAATGTTGTTCACAGAATGGAAATACCTAGAGAGGGAGTAAAAGTCAGAGTCAAAATACCTTTATCAAAAGTGCTCGCAAGGAAGATTAAGAAGTAAAACTAAAAAGAAAGAAATCATGATAAAGCAGCAGACTGTGTGGAAAGGCAAGACAACCTAACGTTTATAATTATTATAGTGAGTTTTAATAGCCTGAGGCAGGCGCGTAGCCAAGGGGGGGGCGAAGGGGGCAGCCGCCCCCCCCCCCC
>JAIPMN010002585.1:12548-24377 GCA_020650975.1 Apostichopus californicus | reverse complement strand
CTAGTATTTTCAAAAGAGAAAATGCTAAGATGCAACTTACAAGGCCTGGGAAGTGCCATTTCCAGCGATCTGGGAGGCATTTTCAGCCAAAATTTTATTGTACGCTTCGTGCCAACACATGGTGGCGCTGCGCTTAGATAGTTGCAATGCCGAATCTACAGTTTCGCCCCTCCCTTGGCAAATTCCTGGCTACGCGCCTGGCCTGAGGTATAAAGATAAAGGATAGCGCCGGGTTTTGGTACTTGAACAGAAGGCTGCCTGAGCCTGTAAATTAGCAATGTGGCAGCCATGTATCGAGGCTACCCATAGACTATGACTGTCATGGGTCACGGCCTCGCAAACTGAAAATGAATTAAATTGATATTTTGTAGGCATTTCTCCACTTTCTGATTCGATTATTGTCCAAAACCAGTTGTAACTGACAGTGGCATGCGACATTTGGGTGGGGAAACCCCACCCCACCGTCAGTCGGTGGAAATAGTTCAGTCGGGGGATTTACTTGCATTCAACAGGGAAATAATTAAACCACGGGTACGTGTCCCCACCCCCTACTTATCAACCTCACACAAAGTATTCATTAGAAAAACCTCGCTTTTAGAACTACTTATAGATCTAAATTATATAATAGAGATGCCTCAGAATGAACCATTTCATGTCTAAAAAAATCTATCGGAGGACCCCTTATAAGCATGGGCGGACAATACCACAAAATAAATACAAACGTGAAATCAAAGTTAAATGATCCAAAAAGTGTAAAACATTTTTACGAGAACGACATGTACGGATGCCCGATCGATGTGATTTTCGAATTTGTGTGGTGTTATAACACAAACCTGGGCCCGATATATCATTCTACGCAGCCTTATACGTAACAGGAGCAGCGTACGAAAATTGTTTACTGAGTGAAGAGGTTTCTTTACAAGTGGCGATAACTTCAGGCTCTGATAGCAAAAAATCTGCGCGGTCATGGTACGGAAAATTGATGGTGCCATGAAAGGCCAAATTGTTAGCTATCCGGTGATGGGTAGGATAGTGTTTAGCTAGTGAGAACTTCTATCAGAGACAACATTATTTTTGTGATTTAGTGTGTAAGTCAATGGGTCTTTTAATGGGAGTATGCTACCTTCAGAGCACCCGTAGCATCAGTATGAGCATTGTGAATATCATGTCTTTATCAGATAAAGGTTAGTCACTGTTTGTACTGTCAATACAAGTGCTTTGAAGCATGATATAGGGCGGACAATTTAGAGAGGTACTAGCATTAGGAAATTGTTCCAACTGGCTGGCGCGTTGCGTGTGATAGTAAATATGTTACATACATAGAAATTATCAATTTCTATGGTTACATATGACATCATACGGCGGCATCTAAGGTGAGAGAACAGAATCAGAGCCATTTATTTAAGTCGGTTTTTAAATAACGCCCTCACTTTTATTATTTGTCAATTGATTTGACTTCTAATGGTATTTATTTTTTTATTTTTTTATTTGTACGATTCGTTCGCTTTCCCTGGTAATGAGGTTGGTCTTGGGAGATTTAATTGTGTGATTTTCTTTTAGGAATTTTGGATAGTATTTATTGTTTAATTCTTATTTCATAACTTGCTATTGATTTAAGTTTGTCAAAATTGATTTCGAGTTTTACGTTCGTTCTTGATCGAACAGTTTGTTGATTTAGCAAATGTATTTCATGTTTTTGATGATTTCTCGTTTTATATCATATTTTTGAGGTAAGAAAAAAAAACGAATTCAAACAATAGCTTCAAAACTTCTCAATATACACTTCTAAATATTAACTTCGAACTTAATGTATGTCCACATAAGTAAAAACAAGAAATATAAGGCTATCTTTAAAAATAAAATTCTTGAGAGTCCAAGTGAAACTTTGCGACACGGATCCATATTACTGCAAGAACATTGCATATCATGGTTATTCAACTACGATCAAAACTTTTGTCTGCAGTGTTACATTAAATATCAGCATTTAAAATGTAACAAGGAATCACTCACCCATTTGGCTTTGTAGTCAGTTTCATGCAGTGGCGGAGCTAGGGTATTGGTCAGGAGGGGCGAGAAAGGTCTGTAGGGGCGCTTTCGACACTATATCTAAGCGGTGCGCCACCATTGGTTGGCGCGTAGCGTACAGAAATTTTTTGAGTAAAGATACTCCCTAGATCGCCGGAAATGACCCTTTCCGGGCCTGGCTTATTTGCAGATAAACGAAGAATAAATATGTGTCATCGCCAAATTTCACCAACTTAATGTGACAAATGTCAATAAGTAGATGAGAGCGCAATAAAAAAGTCAATAATCGCGAATAAGTAAAAAGTGGTAAAGAGCTGGAAAGGGCGCCAGCAGTCCATTTGAGTCCGTGGGGGGGGGGGGGGCATCCGCCCTGACTGTATGGACGCTCCGCCACTGGTTTCATGTATTATTGATCACATTTTACTACTTGAGAATTAAGAATTGCTCAATGAGTAATACATATCCAACTTCGAAAGGTTTTTTCTTGCTTCTTTCTTAATGTTTTAAAACTTCGATGAAATTCAATGCATACGAGGACATCTAAGTTAAAGTGTCATCTAATTTTGAGTAACACTCGTTTGCTACATGTAGTTAGTCAAACGAAAAAAACCGCTTGTGTTGAGTTCTTATTCAAAATTTTCAATATTGGATGGCCTTTACACGGCGAGTGGATACGACCCCAACAGTCTAATAAGATGCGTTCAAATATACCAGTAACTTTAATCATTCCATCTCGTAATTTCACTATACTGGAGAATTAAACAAGAGACATGACGTGTTCTTCTTGTGTGGCATCACTTCGGGAAGGCGAAGAGGGTTCAAGGGGAGGGGGACGGGGATAGTGGGGGAGGGGATAGTGGGGAGGGGATAGTGGGGGAGGGGATAGTGGGGGGAGGGGGAAGGGCAGAAACTTCATGGCAGTTGTGAAAGGTTAATTTTTTTTACAGGGGGCATTATGAACAAGGGTATATATTTGAGGTTAATTTTTTTTTTAAATTAGGGGAGAATATTGTCCTGTGACCCAGTCCACCGTGACGGGACTGTCTCTCTGAATCAAAGCTAACTGTGTTTGTTATTTATAATTAAATGAGTCAATTTCATCAATATTTTACGCCATGTTCAGTATAACATGCTACATATACTTGACGGTACTACAAAATGTCACTTATTGGAGATCTTTTCTTTCTATGTTATAATATTTGGCAAATATTATTTGATGAACAATTAATATTTTTAAAAATGCAAATTCATTGAAAGTTCCACGTCTTAATTAAATTACTATTACTGGAACCCAATTTTATTTTTAGATTTTTCAAACTGTATTTTTAGATTAGAAACTTCCCCTGCAGAACGTTCGAGAAGAAAAACACAGACAAAGTTCCCGCAGATTTCCATTACGTCCAATTTTCAATACAAACTCACAATACTAATTTTCATTTAACTACAATATACTTGATTGTTCTTCTCAAAGATATGAAGTGAATTAAGTCATTGTTATCCACTTTGGTCATATTAGTTGTTGGTTCCCATTTTGTTGTCGATAAAATGTACACTTTCAATAACATAATTTTCAATTCTAGTTGCAATTATCTGTGCAAATGACCATCTATCTGATACGCGTGGGCATGGCCACTGACATTGTGCATGCCATTCAATTTCGGATAAATATATATATTAAAAAAGTAGATAAACGGTACAGTTTGCCAGTACAGCAGTACTTCCTGGAACATGGCGCGCTAATCACATAACTGATTTCTACGGCTGAATGAAACGGCTCAAGAAAAAACAAGTTATTGTGGAGTTATTGAGACATTTCCCAATAAAGCGTTTGCAAGAAATATAACCTTGGTTGTACTTAAGTTAAAAGTCGACTCTCAAGTTTGAGAGGAAAACACAGTGCAAACTGTAATCGCTAATTTTTTTGGCAATAGTGAACGATAATTATACAAAATGTCGACCTGACAATTAATGTGGAGTGCAGCGAAAGGGCGCTCTCTCTAGTAGTATGGCTCATTGGTGAGCCGGCATCTATGCGTTAACGAACAACGTTGACTTCATTCACGTTCAACCTTCTGTACCTTGGTACAACGATTAAATAATTTCTGGTAATATAATAGGTCCCTTTTCTTCGCTTACTGGAAGATATAATAAAATTCATGAAGACCATGGAGACAAATCAAGAGTAAGTTTCAGCAAACATGAACTAATTATGAAACACTTCACTCAGAACAGTAACATAGGCTTATTGTAACTTAGGCCTAATGCGTTGCTTTTGATAGGCTATGTTAGTTTATGGAATGTTTCCAATATATTACAATTATTAACATCACCACATGACTGAGTCAGTTCCAGAAATGGTGACTTTACGGATCAGCGTATCCGTAAATCAGTCCTTACCAATGGTCAGTTGGTACCGACTTAGTGTTACTTTTATACTAAGTTATGCTAATGTATTGTAGAATTTCGCATGTTCCCTATATATGCGTACTGTGTTATAGGCCTATGTAGCCTATAGCCTACTGTACGTAGGTGCATGCTCTGAGTCTTATACTAAGATGATATACACTCTAGTTACTGTGTTCGCAAATTTAAGGCTGTTGCTATTCTTACGACTAGTCGTAACAATTATCTATAAACTATTCTTACAACATCGGCGAATTCATGCGCAGTAAAGTAAATAAAGCAACTGTGCATGTAGTAGGGGTAACCCTAAACCTAACCCCTAATCCTATCCCTAACCCTAACTGGAAATAATTGTTACTCATGGTCGTAAGAATAGTACTCCTGGTTGAAAAATAGCAACTGCGCATGCGTAATCGGCAATTATTCTTACGACTCGTCGTAAGAATAGACACTTTGCAAATTTAACGTAAACGGCAAAATATAATACAGTATCAAACACTATACAAAGTTATTCATGCATAGCAAGACCCAACATTGCCAGTAGTCTCAACACTGAGGATAGGAACTATTTTGAGAAAAAGGTGGGGTTTTCCCTTCAGGCTTCTTCTGCTTGATACTGTACAAACACCACCAGTTGGCTGGTTATCACGCACAGGCACTTCTTGCCGGTACTAGACTGACTTAGTCCTAAGCTAAGGATAAAGTAGACCAATGCAGTAGGCCTAGCAAACGTGATGACAATCACTATGATACACTGACAATTTTGTCATCTCGAATTATGATGTATGTCCTTCAAATTAGCCTTGTGGATGAAGGTACATGGAGTTATGCAAAGAAAATCGACTTCATTTGTTTCCCAACATTGGCATAGGATGTTTCACAAATCAAAAGTGGTGTAAAAAGAGAATGAGGAGACTAGCGGAAAAGAAGAAAGATGAGGGCAAGGTCCAAGTAGAGAGTCTCCTTTGCTCTACTATCATTTAGATAGTATGTTGCACAAATCACAGTGTAATTTTAGCTGGACACTGGTAATGCTCATAAACTTGTGTGTGAAGAAAGTGAAGTTGTTCAGTCATTTAGATTATTCCTTTTTGTCTCCAGAGGAATGTTTCTCACAAATTCACAATTCATGAAGACCTAGTCATCCACATGTGAAAGAACAAATTACATCAGACATGCATGTAGAAACCCTTGGCCTCTCTCTCTTTTCACATCCCTTCATAGAGCAAAATCATTGCAGAACTGTGTTAACTCTTTGCAAACTAGAACCATTATCTTATTTATCATTATTTCTGTGCTTGTTACTAGTATATTACAGGCGTAGTATTTCACATCGTAGCTGCTTGCTAGAAGAATGAAAATGCTTCTTCTTGGTAAAATCAAATTCCCACTGGCATTTTCCTGATTTACAGCACACATCAGTTACTCTGTTACTGTATAAACATATATGGTATCAACTGGATAATATTTGCTGATTATAAGCAGTAATGTAGTGTTTAATGTCCCCTGGTAAAAACATGCAAAAGTGTATTTGCTTTCTACAGGTATTCAGCCAGTAAATAGTCTGAATTTTGAAATCTGAATCTACTATTAGAAGTTTAATACTGGAATTAATATGTTACTGAATAATATTACATATGAGAATTCCCAGTTAAAGCATCGCACAGTTTGTAAACCTTCAAGCATGAGACTAATTTATCCTGACATACTGTAATTCAGTGCTAATTACAGTATGTCAGGAATTTTATTGTTGTTGTTGAAATATTAATAAAGACTTTTTTTTCTTCCGTTTAGTGTGGCAGATGCAAAAAAGAATGAAGGGAATGAATATTACAAGCAGAAAAACTACCACAAAGCTATTGATCTCTACAGTGAGGCTATTGGTAAGTATAGTGTAATCACTTAGAAATATATGATTTTGTATGTTACTTTGATACATCTAATTTGTAACAGATATAGCTTATGAGAGAGCCATGTACACAAAGCAATTGATCTCTACAGTGAGGCTATTGGTAAGTACAGTATCAGGTGACAACAGATTCAAGAAAAAGGCATCTGTATGATGAACTGAAAGCCCTTCAGACAAATGCCCCGCTGTTTTTTTATTGTATGTGCCCAAGTTTCATTTTTGCTGAATAGAGCTGTTGTACCCCAACAAATGCAAACTACCGTGTCAAATGCTGTAATGTCCTTTTGAGTTGCTGCCGATACCCTTTCCTATAAATAGACTTGCTACATCTTATCAGTGTGAGGAGGAGCCTCTTGGATCTAAGTTGATCAGATCTATTAATTATTGAAATTCTTTTTTGAAATGTTTGTCAATGGGAATGGCAAATAGTGATAACAATGATAAAGTGCACTACTGTATTACTCAGCAGCCGTTAGTCACTGCATCAATTTGTGCACGGTTAACTCATTGCTTATTTACATTCCTACAGGGACTTTGTTCCTTAGTAGTCATAATATATTACTGGATTAAAAATGGTCAATGGAATAAATTATTTAAACACCTCTTTCGTCTCAGAGAGCTAATTCGAGCCCTGCAGATGGTTAAGAAAGTTTCTGGCCAAATTTGGCTTTCAGCATGATGTATGATGGCAAGAATATACACATACTATAAAGATTTAACAGTTGTCATCCCACCCCACACCCCCCCCCCCCTCCTTCCCACACAAATCCCTTTTCAAGAACATTTTAATTTTAGGGATAGCATTGGTTGTAGTATCAGAACATCTGAGCTTTCGATGTCTCAATCCCTGGCTTATTCATTAAGACCTAAATGGCAGTTTTTATTCTTTTGCTTTATGTACCTAAACCATAAATTAAACCTTGTAATCCTCAGAAATGTGTGTAGATTGTGCCAGCTATTACCTGAACAGAGCTGCCGCAGGCATGATGATAGGACGGTACACAGAGGCATTGCAGGATTCAAAGAAAGCTGTCCAACTGGATCCATCTTCATTAAAGGTATCTTTACAAGCTGAGTCATGTTGATTAGTGTTAAACTCTAAATTGTCTTTATTTTTATTCAAGCTATGACTGTGCCTCCATTAAGTTTCTGCGAATGAGCCCAAATTTTTGCAAAAATGTTCCTCCTAGTGATTGTGTAGTTGTTTACTACACAATGGTACTAAGAAAAAGATTCTTAAGACTGTCAAGATCAAATACATAATTGGGCTTTAAGGAGAAAGATATACCAGTGGTAGTGAGACCTACAGTATGTGAAAGAGAAAAATTGTCTTTGAGTTGAGAGCCACATCTCAATATCCCTTCTCCTACAGTAACTCAAGATACTTTGTATGAATGCAAACTATTTTTACCACATAAATACTTCCTAACTCCAAGAGGTGTATCATATAAGGTGGCCTACGATGTCATCATATCAGTTGTGCTGCAAAAGCTCTCCTTTTCATATTATAAATAATATTGATTTTGATTTGTCCTTGACATGTGATACATTTGGAATGTTTGATTTGGTGTCGATGTTCTCTTTGTTTTGAGTTTCATCTATACGTTACTTTTTGTTAACGTATAATATCCCTCAGTGCAAAAAATGTTTTGTACATTATGAAGAAAAAACACACATTTCTGTTAACCTATAATATCCCTCAGAGGATAAATGTTTCGTACATTTTAAAGAAAAACACGCTTTTTGTTAATGTATAATAACCCTCAGTGGATAATTTTTGGGAACATTATAAAGAAAATCACACTTTTTTTAACCTATAATATCCCTCAGTTGATAAATGTTTTGTACATTATAAAGGCAAACACATATTTGTTAACCTATAATATCCCTCAGTGGATAAATGTTTTGTACATTATAAAGAAAAACACACTTTTTCAACTCAATTGCCATGATTACATCACTAACTCTGCTGTTGCTTGAGGCATTCATAAAATTTCACCGTGATATAATTTTGTGAAACAATGAATGAGAGTTTGGGGAATATCTCTTTTATTTTGCTATTCGTATTACTGTATTCTGCTGTGTTTGCTCTTCTTATATTCACCAAACACACTCAAGCTGACACTGCTCATTCTGTTTTTTCTTCACCTACAGGCCCATTTACGAGAAGCCAAGTGTCATATGGCCCTCGGTTCTGTTGAACAAGCCACAAAGTCTTTAGATAAATTGAAGGAAATAGACTCAACCAACTCCCAGTACATAGCAGAGGTTTGTATGCAACCAATATTATTGTCTAAGTTTTCAGGATTTCTTAAAACTTTTGGATACCTTTGGTTTTGACATAGTGTTGAAGGTTGGTTTAACAACAAATCAACAATGGAAAACAAAAATGTAAAAATTATCAACAAAAAGTTACTCAAGATGTGAAATGATTGTTCTGACTTTACTACAACAAATGAACTAATCATTTGCCTGTATCTGATCATGAGTGAGATTGAAGCTGCATTTTGAGTTTTTAACTTAATAATTATTATCACTAAGTCATAAATAATATTCACATATGTCTGGATACACCTAAATCTAACTAGGCGGTCTGTATGGTTATGTTCATTCAACTACTTTTAATTTCAAACACAGAAAATGTTGTGTCCCACACAAGTTAGGGAATGAATTTTTTTATTTTTATTACAAACCTTATCTTTCATGATTTTAAATTGGTAGATTAAAGTAATAGATTACATTTTAAGGTAACTAATATTAAATCCCTTAATCGTCAAATATTGAACTACAAACCAGGCTGAGATTGAGTAATACTTTGTAGTATTTTTACCAAACTTACTACTATATGATATATTTAGCTTTCTCTATACATCTATACAGTGGCTATAGCTCAAATGATAATCTGGTCTTGTTTTCAAACTTTTTATCTTTCCTAACTTCTTTATATCTGAAGTAGTAATCTATATGTTTTTTTCTCTTGTTACAGCAAAGAAATCTTCGTATGCTAGAAATGCACCAGATGGCCGCTGAGAAAGCCTTTGCAAAGGGTGATTTCAGGAAGGTATGATATCTAGGGATAGAAGGGTCAGCACTTTCCCCACTAAGAAGTAAACTTTGTATACACAGTGCATATTATGTTATCCTAGGTTATTCTTATTGAATGCATATATTCAGTTATGCATCATGCTTAAGGGAAGAGTATATTGTCAGTGAAAACTGCAAGGTGTCTAAACAATTCAGAAGGAAAGCTTGTTATTGGCCTTGAGCTAGAATTGACCTTTTTAGAAATATTACATGAAGGACCTTTGAGCATGTTTGTTAAGTCATTCCTGGAAAAATTCCTTTGTGTGATACAACTTCTAGCTTTAAAGAACATATAGAAGCAAAATAAAAGAAAAAATTGAAAGAATCTTATGATGACATCATGACTGTTAGCAATCATTGCAGTTTTAGAAATGAGTCAAACTATCATCTCCCTCATCCTCATCAGATCTCTCCAAAAGGGATTCCATAGAAATCATATTGATATATATTTCTCAAAAGGTATTTGTGGTCCAACAATATCTGCATATTGATAATGTAGGATGTTACTGAGTGCTTGTTCTATCAATGAACCTATTGTACTTCAGTCACCCGGGTTAGATCTGGTTTATCACCAACATATTTCTTCATTTTGTGTCACACTGCACAAGCCTAAAAAATTCCTGTTTCATCAGTACAAGTTGCACTAAAAGCTAAACGCTACTCCCTACTAAAATCCTTTCATTTCTTGCTTTTTCAGGTTACTTATGATTTAAGTCGTGCATTAGAAATAGCGCCAGCGTGTACGAAGTTTAAGGTACTGAAAGCAGAGTCTTACTTAAAACTGAAGAAGTTCTCGGATGCACAAGAATGTGTAAAGTAAGTACAGATCAAACTTTGCTTCTGGAATAGTGTTAATAAATATTTTGGAAGCTATGCAAAATTAATGTTTTGTGCATAAAAATGCAATCATTTCAAGTGGTGCATCATTGTAATTTTGTATCAACTTCAGAGCATTTACTACTTGATACAAGAACTTTTTTTATTCTGCTGTTTCATTAAAAACTGAAAAATCATAATTGTTTCATGTCTAGTGTTTTGTTTACCAGATTTTCAGAAAGATAATTCTTTGTACAAAATATGCTTCTTTGCATTTTGAAGAGAAATGAACACTGTTAAAGAAGCCCAAAAAGTCACCATTTGTTTTCAATGGGGTTTGACAGTTGATCATAAAAGTGATTAATACTGATGTGAAAATCTAAAATGATGAAGGCAAATAAAAATCTTTCTTTTTCTTTCTTGTTGTTGCAGTGGAATACTAATGAAAGAGGCTTTAAATAGTGATGCCCTTTTTGTCCGTGGATTAAGCCTTTACTACCAGGATAATATAGAAAAAGCTCAACAACATTTCCAACAAGTGCTCAGGTTAAATCCAGACAATTCCAAGGCAAGGGTGGCCTTTAAGGTGAGTTTTGTCCAGAATATATAGATTTTTTTTGTTATTGTACATATTAAACATGTTTACCCACAAATTTCAAGTTTGGTGCACCCACATCTTTTCCTGCATATATCCTGCATAATAAAGGTTGACAAACCTACATATTTATACTAGCATGCATCAAAATTGCAACACAAATGTACTTGTACTTGTAGGATACCTTGTCAATATACTGTTAACTGGAATTTACAGTATGTATGGACTGGAATGCTTCATTTCTGTAATGTGTACTACAGCACTTGGTTAAAGTAAAAATGTCACATCTTTTTCCGTTGGCATTGCATGCTTTAGTGCAGTGTACACATGACGTGGTATTCACTATCCACTGCATTTGACCTAAACATATTGGTTGTGGATGGTAAAATAATTTCATCAAATTTTAATCTTAAGGACTATTTTGGCATCAAGAAGGCACAGAACATCATCAAGAATTGACTAGGTAGAAGAATTGACATGGAAGCCTTTCACTGTCATACCAAACAAAAACAAAAATAAAAAAATAAAAAATAGTCAATAGGAATTGTTTTAAATGTGTTTCATAGCTCTGGCATGATTACACCAAACCTTGCAGGGATTCTGTTATGGGTAACTGCTATAGGTTATGTTTCCTCTCTAAGAATTGGGAATTAAAATACTGCTTGTTTTGGTACCATTTCACCTGTTAAGTTTTTTTCTTCAATGGTCTTTTGACCCAGTGAGGTAAACTAGCAGGTATGAACTAATTATTTAAACCTTCAATTAGCAGTTTCAGATGTTCACCCAGACTCCATTTCATGCCATTTACCCCCCTCCCAAGGGGAATCAACAACCACATTGTGTCCAGGAGACAACTATGTCACCAGCCAGCTTGTTGGAAGTCTTCACTTTTCCTCAAAACTATTGTGAAAATGGGCATACACTATTTTTATCCCATATTTTTTGGCCATGGGTCTCTGGGGGGGGGGGGGGGGGGGGGGGGGGGGGGGGGGGGGGG
>JAIPMN010002585.1:0-12538 GCA_020650975.1 Apostichopus californicus | reverse complement strand
TGCCCCCCCCCCCCCCCACCCTGTTGCCCTCCACAGTGAAATACCCTTTGAGAACCAAGCTCTTCAAGAAATTCTTTCTCATTCTCAACAGAAATGCAAAGTAATGAAACAGAAGAAGGATCAAGGTAATGATGCTTTCAAGAAAGGAAGGTACCAAGAGGCATGTGATCTCTACACAGAAGCTCTAGAAATTGATGAGCATAATGTGTTAACCAATGCCAAGCTGTACTGTAACAGAGCGAATGTTAGGTCAAAGGTAAGCGTCAACTTTGAAAGCTGAATGCTCCTGTGAGATTGATGATCTAGCTACTTTCAAGTGAAAATAATTATAGATATTTATTTATATAATGCATTGATAACAAAATAAACTATAACTG
This sequence comes from Apostichopus californicus, assembly GCA_020650975.1. Taxonomy (NCBI): domain Eukaryota; kingdom Metazoa; phylum Echinodermata; class Holothuroidea; order Aspidochirotida; family Stichopodidae; genus Apostichopus; species Apostichopus californicus. Next base: position 12,161 of record JAIPMN010002585.1, on the reverse strand, counting down.
TCATCAAGCCTAGGGTTTCTCAACTTTAGCCCCACATGCTTATAAAATGCCAGTGCTAAAATCTACTGGCTAAAATCAAATTCCCACTTGCATATCCCTTTATAAGTTTATACAAAGCAACTTTAATTTGCACTGGCAGCAGAATGGGATGTTTCTTTTTTCAGAAGTAAAGTGCATTTCAGTTAGACGGATTATGGTCATAGAACCAAAACAATGATCAGAATAGAAGTTCTACTTAATGTTTTAACCTTAAAGGCTTTATTATTTTTATTTTTAAAATAGTTCCATGAAAAACAGAAAGCATGCCAGTGGTTATGTATCGTTATTTTAACTATTTAGTGTTTTGACATTTTGGATAAAAGTGTCTCTGCTCAGCCAGGATAAATGTGTCATGTCAAAAGAACTACTTAGGGCGTTCCAGCTCATTAGTTTATCTCGTCAAGTCTTCGGAGTTTAACGATACCATTCTATGAATATGAAGCTGTAAATTATCGGTTTAAAGAGGAGGCTTGTCAAATTACAAAAGTCTGACGACAGACCAAGTAAAATCTTTCAAAAATATATAAACAGCCCTTATTTTTGGCATAAACTAAACTTCACATCATCACCTTGGCAAACTTTACAAATCAACTTGATAGATAAACCAAAAAACAAGTCTTGATAAAACAAATATATACATAAGTGTCACAAAAGTTGTAATATCAGATATGTGGAACTGCTCTTCCAAACAGTAACTAATGAAGAAGAATGCTGCCACCATGCTTGTTTTAACAGTCCTACATAAAGAATTTGATTGACCAACCTTAAAAATGTCTGTTAAGTTACATTTAAAGAAAGAAAAAAATGGTTTCTGTCACATTGGAGTAGTTTCAAAAATATCTGAAGCAAATGATCAAAGAAAAGATATATCAAAGGAACCAAAGATTAAAAGTTCACAATCGAAATATAATATAATTGTCAGATTTTTGTAAATATTATAAATGTAAACATTTTCCTGGAGAAGGGGGGGGGGGTTGAGACAACAATAACCTACCTGTGAAAGGCTGTTATTTATGATTTAGCTGTTGCAGACTAAGGTACTTGTTGGAAACAATTTAGTCTCTTCTTGTTGTAGATATTATAAATGTATACATGCCCCTAACTTCCTGAAACAAAAACAATGCAATCATTGTCATATGTGTCCCAAATTGTTGACATTTAGAATGGGGATCAACATCTGTAAAAAACGTTAAATTACTCTATCTGGAAATAGATTGAAAGCAGGTCTTTAAAGTTTCTAATGGTACTCTCTCTCTCTATGCTTTAGGGGGGGGGGGGGTTGTGACTCACAAGAGCTGTTTTAAGCAAGAGCTGTTTTAAGCACCTGCGATCCTATCTGGTGTTAATGAGTTCATTTCAATGCTTGGCTGAATCTGATGTAGGCTATGGAAGTTTAAGCTCTCCTTTTATTCTTTACACAGCTTGGAAAGTTACAAGATGCTATTTCTGACTGTTCAAGTGCAATAAAACTAGATGGAAAGTACCAAAAAGCTTATATGAGAAGAGCAAAATGGTAAATTTGTTTAAAAAACTTGCTTAAAACACCTTTTTATTTACTATATATTTATTTGTTAAATTATGACTTAAATGTTTAAGTTTTACAAGAGAAGAAGCTATGACAGAGCCTGTTTATACGGTATACCTTTGAAAAGCTGTGTTTTAGGGAATATTGTTTTGCTATCGATAAAGATCCTATCAGGGTCTGACTATTTTGTTGACACTTACGTTGGAACTAAAACTGTGTACTGAATGTGCTGGTAGGATTACTTTATGATATCTGATTTGCAAACATATACTTGTAACAGGTGAAATAATAGTTCCTTTCTAAAATATGAATAGGCACATGTATTTGTATATAAATGTTTGTATTTTTCTATAGTTACATGGACACAGAACAATATGAGGATGCAGTTAGAGATTACCAACATATATTCCAGATGGACAAAACAAGAGGTATTTTACTCTACACCATCTTACTTCCCCTGTTGCCTTCCCCCTTATCCCTCCTTCCCCATTCACCTCCTCTTCCCCATGTAGCCTCCTCTCCATCCCTCCTTCCCATCACCTCCTCTCCATCCCCTGTCACCTTCTCTCCGTCACCTCTTCCCCTGTGAACTACAATATCATTCTCTAACGTTCCGAGGCAGCACATGAAACTTGTTTGACCATTTTGTGTTTTTCAATGCTTTTTGGATCACACGTGAAACAAAAGCTAACAAAATCCAAATATCTGCTTGCTATTTGGGTCATTATAAGAATCAGTGTTTGTGCTATGGCTTGCAAATTACCAGGAATTGTTTCATGTCGACAGAAAGTAAAATTAATAAAATACCAAGTTATTTTTGTTTAATGGGTAGTGATATAAACAATGATACTAAACTGGTATTTGCTTTATGGAGTAAAACGTTGCTACATTTTTTTCCGTTATGATTTCCTTACCATGTTCTTTACTTTGTGTATTTTTTGTCATGTTTGTTTTCAATAGAAAACAGAAAGTTACTACAAAATGCAGAACTGGAACTGAAAAAGAGCAAGCGGAAAGATTACTACAAAATTTTATCGGTCTCGAAGGAAGCCCCAGATGACGAAATCAAGAAGGCCTACAGGAAACATGCCTTGTTACATCACCCTGGTAAGCGTGTTATCAATAAAATAATGTTGCATAAATTTGAAATGAACTTGGAAATAAAAAATAACTATAAAGTCAAAGTGCTCCACCGGTCATTCAAAGAAAAGGGGAGAGGTTAGTATATGCAAGTAGGAGACAGTCCATCTCCTCTCATCTGTGAGTAGTTAAGATTCGATTTACTGAGCAATGATCGTAGAATACATTTGAAATATAAATCATGTCTCAAGTTGTCATTTGCTGCCAGAAAGGAAGACTTGTTTCAGTAATGTGTATTTATTCAATTCTAACCCAACAAAAACACATTTCAAGTTTCCTCTGTTTTTGTTAACAGACCGACACTCGAATAAAAGTCCTGAAGAAAAGAAAGCAGAGGAGGTAAAATTCAAGGAGGTAGGAGAAGCTTATAGCGTTCTCTCAGATCGGGAGAAGCGAAGACGATATGACAGCGGTCAGGACTTGGAAGATATGCAAGGTGAGAGAATTAATCCTTTAGTGATTCTAACAAATAAAAAATGAATTAACAGTTGAAGAAATTGAGTAAATAGCTCAATTTTAAGGCAATTTTTTTTTTAAATTTGCAGCATTCTGACCAAGACATGTCATATTAACATGTACTTGGATTTTTGTAATTTTGACATTTCCATACCATAAAAAAACCATCACATTTAAAGTTAGAATTAGCAGGTGCGACTTGAACATTCATCCTATGTTCTTGTTGGAACATTTATGATGTTATTTATATCATAAAAGAGTAGCATTGTTATGAAATTTGTAACTATCAAATCTTTAATTATATTGTAAAAGAGATATTTATGTACATTTCCATTTGTTGTCGGAGTGGAATTAATTGTATAATGCTGGCGTTTGTACTCACATCTGTGTATCCATGTACTTGTGTTTTACATGTACATGCTGTGTGTACTGTAGAGTTTGACACACTATAGGATGGGAAATCATTAAGCCTGTTGTATATCTTGTTCTGATGCCCAGTGGTGAAATCAAGGCAATTATGATATCTTATACTTTTTGACTCTCCAGGTGGCATGGACCCCAACGACATATTCCAATCTTTCTTTGGCGGGCCAGGTGGCATGCATTTCAATTTCGGTGGCGGTCCTGGAAGAGGCGGCTATGATCCCTTTGGTGGTTCTGGATTTTCCTTCCAGTTTGGTTGAAGAGTTTGAAAAGAAACAAATGAAACAGTACTTGCCAGTTTTCTTTACAAGACCCTGTAAAATGTATGAAACTGCTCGTTCCTTTCAGCATAAAATTTGATCTTTGATAACTTAAAACCATAGTTTTATTCTGACTTGACGATAATAAGAAATAATGAAAATGTTTGATGGTTGTTTGTAATTTAACAAGGACTGGTGAAAGAAGTATTCAGTGATTTTTTTTAAAAACTATGTTTTACTTGACAGAAGAGAAGACAGGATGTGCCACCATCTTGTTTTTTTTTTATTGACAATTGATTCATCGAAGTTATAGACTGAAGAAAGTGAATCTCTTGTCAATAAGATCTCAAGATTTAACACTTCATATTCTCTTTTCGTTGGATTTTATATTCATTGGAAAGGTTACAGAATTCTCACTTTTGTTCAATTACGGAGTACCCAAGGGGTGGGGCCGGGTGGGGGACGGGAGGGGGATGCTTGGCAGAGATTTGTTTACGGTAGCATCAAACTCCCATTCTTTCTTGAATGCTGTTGTTTGCTTTAAGTTCTTAAATCGATATCCCACCAGATTCAATCAACTTACTAGTGCAATGTTCCATAAAAATGCTATGAAGTCATTTGTCTAGTTCAAAATGGTCCATTTTGCCAATAGCAGACCGTAACAGTGTATGTCAGTGACAGATTTGCCCTTATTCACCTCGTTTCTTATTAGCAAACAAGGCTAACCCGTAGCTACATCTGTTAAACATTCCTTCCTAGGTGTTGTCCTATGTGTTGTCCTATGTGTTGTCCTATGTGTTGATCCAATGAATGTTCTATGTGTTGATGCTTCATCTTAAGTTTGACATTATTTCGAACTACACTCTTTTCCTCATGTCTATTTAAGCTGTTTACGAAACTCTCTTTGGGGACAATTTGCTGCTAAATAGCAACTTTCTGAGTCAATTTTGAACAATTTTTCATTCTCACCATCATTGAAATTCCATAACATTGTAGTTCAATTATCAGATTGAATAGTTCTCATTTTCATTTTCAAGTAATGCAATAATTTATTAATTTTTTTAGATTTTCGAAGTTTGCTTTTATATGTGAATAATTGTAAGGTGTCCAAAAAAAGGGACAACATGTAAAGAAGCAAAATAAAATCATTAGTTACTTTGAACATTAACCTTCACTTTGGTGACAAAATCTAGGAGGGTGTCATAGTTACTTTGACCAATTTCAATCTTATCTTGACTGTTACTCTGCAATCTGGGTTAATTTTCTTACCAAAATTGAAAAAGATGCTTTAAAGTTGCAAAAGCTGCCAATAACTGTTTACAAACAATTTAGATAACTTCTCTCAGTTTTCTCTTTCATTGGATCTGTTTCTTGTACTCCTCACTTGAAGTTCTTTGTCATGTCTTCCTAATCTAAATATTTAAGACTTGACAAACATTTTCTGTTTTCTGATTTAACAATTAAAGGAGAAAGTACTTCCCTCGTTCCTCCTGTCACCATTGTCCTCAAAATAATTCTTTAAAGTTAACCGTTCTAGTTTTGCTTGGATTATCACATTATCACAAAGTCATAATACATTTGTAAGGCATGATGTAACAACATGAGTGGTCATGAGGGGGATTTTCTCAGCTCATAGTTGAAAGCATTTTTATAGCTGAACATAAACATCCATCGTATTGTAAGTTTGTTATTTATCTCAATTAACTTTTACTCCAAAGTATCGATAAACCCTTGAATCAAAATAAGATCACAGTTCACTGTTTTTAAATTAAAAATTAGGTAGAATGAATTGTAAACTTTTATGATGCCTTTTTATCTTTTCTTCATGTGTTTGTTAGAGCCTTATAGCCGGTGATTACAGTGTGCAGAGAATGTACAGATTTGCAGTGATGGAGTTTGGCACACACCTTATGGTGCTACTTGTGAGGATTTGTATAGATGGACACAGAAATGGAGGTTTAACATATGCATTGTTTACTCTGTAATTGTGTGATTGAAGAAGGCTTTCACAGGGGTGGAGGGTAAGGATGAGGTGAGATCAGTTCTAAATCACAGGTGCAGTCATGATTATGAAACTTCAACTTACACGCTTGAGGCCCAGGTGCCTCTTTGAGGCAAATAATCCTCTGACAGATGTATGTATCAGGCATGAGCTTTTTCCGCGAATTCGCACAATATCCGTGATTTCAGTTCTACCTCGGGGACAAAAACTATTATCCTAACACACTATAGCATACGCAAACTGGAGCCTATACCGCAATTTTTGCAAAGTTACGTGATATGTTTTTACCTCAGGCTCATCCCTGATGTATGGGGAGTTGGGAGTATGATATCTATATTTATAACCCTGTCAATTCTGAGAGATAACCTGAGTAGATAAACTGTTTTTGATGCATTTATGTCCATTGCATATGGGTTTATAGACTAGTAGGAGTTGGATGTGTCTGTAGTGGTATTCAAATTAATTTGACATAAATGTGGTTTATTCCCAGCAAAATAAATAAAAATTACAGAGTTCTTGTCAGCTTATAGTGAGATATTTTGTTTTTTTCCATAACATAACATGCACATTTCAGCATTAGCATATCAAGTATTTACATGGTAGTCAAGTGGTTGCTTTCAAACTTTCCTTTTATTTTTCCTTTCCATTCTAAACTTGTTTGCAATAAATGCAAATCGGTATTTTTACTTTCGAAATTCCCCAAAATTTTACAAAGGCAATGAAATTTTCCACCTAGAATGAAAATAAACCAGACTATAACTTGTCATTTCTTTGTTCAGTTTCAAAAAGAGTAGGATGGATAAACATACAAGTTGCACCTTTGATTTTGTTACAGTTGCCATGGTAACAGTTTCATAAATTTGGTACCAATTCTATCTATCTCTATATGTCTAGTAAATTCAATGAACTTCAAACTCCTGAGTTCCATAGTTTACCAGTAGGTATCATACGGTATACACTTTGGGATAATCAAAAGATGGTCTGCAGGCCAAACTTCGGCCCACAAATTTCAACTTGGTCCACAAAACAAATTGTTAAAAAAATCTGCCACAGTATTGCACTTATTGGGTAGGCTCTGTGGGTACTAAAGGCCTTAGGCTTGAGCACCTTAATAGCCTATCATGCATATTGTTAATTATAGTAAAGAGCTTGGTTCTCTGGCAATTTTCTCGAACCAATTTTCTTCTCTAGCCCTTGTAGAAAATTTAAGGTGATTGCCTCTCATATTCATCGTAGAAACTGTATCATAGAGGGGTGAGAAGTATCATGTAAATATTGCCATATTACATAAATTTCCAGATAATTTATGTGACCTTTCTTTAAGGTTTAGTACAATGTGTACTATTTTACTTACTGTTTAAATATTTGTTTTCAGATGAATGACATTTCTATTTGTCTTACAAACAAGAAAAGACAAGACAGTAATGGATGATTTTAAGGCATCATTAGTTGATAATATTTTTATTATGATTTGCGCCAATACTAATTTGTAATGTTTTTCCCCATTTGAATGTTCCTTAGTTAAGTTCTGTTCAAATTCTTGGTGCTCAGGGGATCCTTCTCTCTCTGCCATTAGTGGCTAGAATGCCATGTGAGGGCCTGGCACATATACACTACCACATGTGCTCACACAACACAGAACTGATGAAACTTCAATGCCAGTAAATTCCTATGTCACTCTGTAAAGTCTAGAATAGTGAATGAACTGAAATTCTGAATACTTATATAAAACATCAAATTTTAAGACAAATGTAAAGTTTAAATGTAGAAAAGGAATTTACTGTTTGATGATACAAAGTTTATACGTGGTCTGTATCCTCCAAGAGTTGTTTGCATTGTTACTTCTTACAAATTTGAAAACTGATCAAAAACAAGATTTTGAGAAACAGCATGGGAATTTGGTGATCTTGAACTCCTCTGCCATTGTAAATGTTCTAGTTTATGAGAAAATGAATTTAGATTTTAATCTTCAAGAAACTCAGTCATATTGTTTTTTATGTCATGTCATGATTACATCCTATCATGTAATCATATTATATTTTGAAATAAGTTGTGAATATAGGCAAGAAATTAGAAAGATTTTTAAGGAAAAATTAACGTATTGATAATAAGCAGCTGGTTGCATTTATAATGTGAATGATTCCTGCCATGCAAATACATAGGCACAATATGATATAAATGATTGCCATGACCGTGCACATCGATACTGTGCCTTGGGAATTTCTTTTTTCTTTTCTTTTTTACTCCTTTCAAACCAAAGATCAACATTGCGTCTAGGTCAACAAAAAATTAATTTGCATAGACTTTTGCATATTTGCATGACATTCATACTTGCATGCGTCTATTAATGCATATTCATAAGCTGACTGAAAGTCCACCTTATCACAGTGAGGCATAATTAAATGATTTAATCTGAAGGAAATGCATTTTGATGAACAAAAAAACAAATTTCTTTGGTATGTATATATCCTTCACACATATTTCCTATGGATGTTTGCCAACTAAGGTGTGAATAATTAGGACCTGTTCCATCCAGGGTAATCAACAGCATTTAATGTCATGTTTGGCTGCAAGAATTATTTCATCTTGTTTGAACAAAACAATGTTCTAGTCATTTGAGTAAACCTGAAGTTAATCTGAAGGAGATGGCTGTAGGTTTGTATAATTTCAGTATTGTAATGCAACCAGCTGCTTTAATTTATGATATTTGTATACATTAACAAGTAAAGAAGCAAACTTGGTGCATATTTTACAATAAAATATGAATATACATGACCCGGTATCTTTTCTCTCTCATCTTTTAAATTGTGCGTCATTATTGTTATTAAATTTTGTTTTTCCATGTCCACTACGCATACATTTGCATACATTAACTTATGAAATATTGTAAAGAGTCGTCATTCTATTTATTTGTCTTTGTAACTGAGGGCCTCAGGGAAGATAAGCTCTGGCTTAATGAGTCACCCTCAATAAAAATAAATAAAATAAAGTTTAAATACAATAAAATGATTGTATCATTAGTGAGTTTCTCAAAAGTGGTACCAGTAGAAATGTAGAGATAAAGGGATTTTTGTCAAATTCACCATACTACCCTACAATGCATATTATCCAAACTATCCTGACCACGAAATGACATTGCACTTTCAACATGCTAAAACCCTGTATTAGACTTTGAGATATATGTAATACTAATATTTACAATTATAAAGTAAGATCATAATTTATCCTTTGTCTTAGCTTCCAATGTTTTCTCATTTAACTATAGATTCGACGTAACAGCGACTGAGGCATATATATACAGTATATTTCCCAACAGTTGTTCTCATGTTATGGCGTGGGAGGTAAGCTTAGGGCAAAATGATCGTATCATTACACAATGAACAAATAGCATTAGGCAAATATGGCTATACAGGTAACAACGTTAAAACCCCATTATACATTTAATCTCGACGTTGAAACAATCTTTTTTCAGTACTATTATATAGTTCATAATCACACAATTACGACGATGTAAGTTTTGGCCAAAATTTTGGCAAAGTCGCATAGATTGAACTAATGAAAATTTGAAAACAAAGATATCCCGGTTGTTTTTATTAATGTTTTGGTTGCGATGAAAACAATCGGAAACTCTGGGGCATAGAATATCCAATATGTGATTTTATAGCAAAACATTATTTGCAGAGGTTTGGATAAATGAGTACCATGTGAAAATACACAAGGGTATACTCACAGATGGATTTCTTGAGGGGTTTAGGTTCATGGAAGTACTGCGTTTGGGTAAATATCATGTAAAAAATATTAATTTGATCGAAGTTCGCGCAGAGTGGAATGACCTTTGCGATTCAATAGTCATCAGTAAATGGGGACATTCAACGGTGATCAACATAAAAACAAAGTCACCGCGTCCCTGGCACGGAAAACATGTTGAAGAACGGAAGTGGGGAGAGGGAACATGTCCTGATTGTAACTTTAGCCGTATACAAAAATGTCACTGCTAACATAAATGCGCGAACCCATTCGTGTAGTTTTGAAAGTGGCTTCAGTATAGGAATTGGACAATTGGGGGGTTGGAGTGGGGCAGGGGCGGGTGTCAAGGGAACACTTGCCCCATCGCCTGGCAAATCGAAGTAACTAAAAGAAATAACAATGTTTACTCTTTCTTAAGAAAGACGTTAATTTGTTTGGGTTGTAACTTGACCGGTTAACCAGTTTTATCTTCAGACAGATAAGTGTTAATTGAAATCCCGTTTGCTCCGCCTCCCCGCCGGGGGAGGGGGGGTCTTCGGATGCCCATGGCCTGACACTNNNNCCCCTTTTTCATTTCCAAATGAGAAAAAAATCACATTTGGAGCACCAAATTACATCTAAGGCCAGGTGAAAATGCAAAATTATTTACAAAATGGAGTGGGTGTTGAAGTTTGCTATATTGCACCAAATTGCATCTGAGGCCACCTGGAAATGCAAAAAAATTCCAAAAAAAGACCCCTCCCCCAGGCCGGCCATCAGTCTTCAGCCCCCCCCCACTCAAAAGTACTTTCCTACGCCACTGCCAGACACTCAATCAACAGCAAAGCCAATATACTTCTTGGGCGGGAGGAACAAACTTTTAGCACGTGTTCCCCTTTGGCACTCCCTACCATCCCTCTACAATTCTTCCCTCACTTACCTCAACCCCTTCCTCACACCCATCCCTTCATCCCTTCCCATGCGTACTTTCGATATAGTGTTTCCATGCAGTTGCTTGAGTTGTGTTAATACACACTGGACCTGTAGACAAAGTATAACAATGTAGACGTAAGTCACACGTAGACATGTCGCGACGAAACCTAACATGAGCGAGAAAACCTATCCAGATCTTTATGTTATAAGCAAACGAGATCATGACAAATACTGTGAAAAACGAAGATATCATGATCGAAGATAAAATTCCCTAGACTGGCCTCGAGGAAGTTAACTAACAAGAACCTGTTGTAATGTCAAGCAGCCAATCAAACCGACATACTACTGGTAAGTGTTAGGACGTGCTTATCAACTCTTTATCGAGTCTAAATTGTGTGACCATACTAGCAATTTCCGGCTATACGATGATATTCTTGAGCATGTTTTGTTCCTTTATCAATGCTATCGAACACAGTACGTGTCTGGGGTATACTGCAAAATACTCTACAAAGTCGGATATGAGTTACAACTCGCACCGATAACGAATTCTGCCGACAGAGAATACACCTCACGTTTTTGGAAACTCTTGAGAGATGAATGAATTATGACGTCATATAAGCCTCGCTTTAGTTTAAGCGATCAAGGTCAGTCATTATTCCGGAAATTACACATCGCGTACGTGGAAACCGTGCAGCCGATGCGGGCCTCTAAAATACCAAACAATTGCTATATGACTTGATTTACTTGATTTATTTGTTATTCTGAGCGTATTAATTATAATATTCTGTCTTGTTTAAATATTAATATCATGTTTTGTATTGGCAAGTATTAACAACGCGGACTACATTGTTTCTGTTATTGATTTAGATTACAGCCGGAGGGGGAGGAGCTTGGCGGAGGGATGAGGTCAAGGTAATAGTGTTGAACTACCGCTTTTATTGTATTTTCGTAAGAACATGTGTATAGCCTTTGTTTAAAAAAGCTACCTTTTGGGATTGGTTGTGAGTTGGCGATATTCCGGCCACGACGCGCCATATAACATCAAAAATGATTCCTCTTACTCTAATCTAGCTGGATACAATCTCAATTGTCCCGTATTGTTACGGTACGCCGGAAGTTATCAATAGGTCGCAAATTGGCCATACCTTACACGCGAAAGAGTTCAATCCAGCCACCGAAAACTAAAGAATTAGGTCGGGCCACAATCCAGTGCACTCGGTCGGGTATATGCGGTCCTTAAGGTCTTAAAGGGTGTGAAGACTCGCGCACAAAGAAACGTCTCATGCCGGTAATCTGATCTAGTTTCGAATGGGGTGTAAGAGAAGTGTTAGAAACCACCAATCGATCCCAGAAAATACACACACAGCTTGCTACCGTCGGTAATTAGACACAAGTGTACAGGCAATACATACAGCTATACGGTCAATACCCACAACACAGTATACATAGCAGCGATGGACATCTCAGGTCTAGATAAAAGATAACAAGGTATCACGTTTCATTACTGTCTGCATTTTGTAGCGACAAGAAGAAACATTTGCAAGCAACGGAAAGTTAACTTTTCAGAGCGCGGCACGCGGTTTGGGGCGAGTCTTCAATGCCTTTAAGCTTGAACACCCTACAGGCAAAACAACTTTCCTAAATCAAGGATTAGTGA
>JAIPMN010002584.1:0-31147 GCA_020650975.1 Apostichopus californicus | reverse complement strand
TTTTGGACCATAACTGACCTTTGGTGACCTTTGTGGGCACCAAAAACAATAGGGCACACCTTCTCCATATGGTGAATCTATAGTCCAAGTTTGGCCTCAATCCAACTTTACCTTATTGAGATAGAGCGTACCCAAGCAAGTGTCACAGACGCACACACAGACACACAGACACACACACACACGCCAACCTGACTACATAGGTTCCTTTTGCTAAAGCAAGGAACCAAAAAGGAATAACCTCTGGAGACAAAAAATACTCTTTAATGACAATACTTTAACTCATGGTACCCATAAAATAAGCAAAACTAAAAATACACTAAAAGGAAATAAAGATACACAATTGGCGAGGGCAGCAGTGACCTTTGCCCGACTTCAACACAACGGACATCCCCTTGCAACCACGCTTAGGAATGCACATCAGCAACAATGACATAGGTTAAATAATGCAACGATTACGTAGGAATTACATACTCCGCATAAGAAAGAGTGGGCAAACCAACAGCAGGTACGCACGTTTTTAGCTCAATTGAAAGATCGTATGCAATGAGCATGGAATTTGTTTGTTAACTTTTTTAGTATTCATGACAGTACGTGTTTTGGTTTACGTAGCAAAATGTCTTCCATCTCAAATTTCGCCTACATGCAATGTAGCATATTTAGGTGAAATACGGCACACACAAAAACCTTTTAATTCCTCCAATTATAATACATGTCGCTTCCACAGTACATCCAGGCCTTTGTTTTGATGCAACTATGCCAATGTCTGCTGAAACCAGTGGAAACTGCGTCATTATTTATATTGGACACAAAGAATTCAATGTAACACAGAGGATGGAACTGACAAGAGCCCTATACTACATCAAACTACGTTTTGTTAGCTTCGAAGACTACAGGTCTAATGAGCTTTCTTTTCATTCCTTTAATAACCTATACAGCCCCATTTAATATGGACCGAAGCAGATCAAACTAAAATTAGTTTGTGAAAGTGCAATACAAGTTGAGGGAAATGGTATCAAATTTTGTCGGCTTTTCTGATTATCAAGAACAATAAAAAATGTTCTCAGGTTGATAAGGTAAGGTTGGTCACCTGTACTAGAGTCGCAAATTTACAACAGTGGTATTAATACAGAATGCTTATTCTGGACGGTTACCAGAAGTTAAAAGGAAACTGTCTTGCATCCTGCTTGAAATTTTTGCCAAGAGTGATATTGAAACATATCTGCTCAATCTGCAAATTTTCGCCCAAGCTTCGGGGTAATTAGGCACTGTGCTGCCTGTAGAACACAGCTTCGCGGCGTGAATATTGTTTGGAGGATTACCATGATATTACCTTTAATAATCAATGTTTCATCACCTCTTATGAAAAGCAGTTTAACATGAAAAGAGAAAGCCATAGATTAAAAAGCATTGTATTGTTTTGTGATATAGTATAACACACGCCCAATAGAGACTCTTCAGTCTTCCTCGACAACCATATGGATATAAGAAGAAGGCAAAATGGCTTTTTATGTAATTATTGTTACCGCGATATTTGCCCATCACCACTCCCACCCAACCTTGCCCTGACAATAAACGGGGAAAATCCACCAAATTATTTTCTTCAACGGGGGAATTCCGTTCTTTTAAAAAACAAGAAGAAACGTTTTGATATGTTGTCGAATGCAAAATGGAATATACGCAATGATGTTGGCTTGTGTGTGTATGCGTGTGTCTGACACCTTGGCTTGTCCACACTGTAACTCAAAAGTAAATGATGGACGTACTTTGTAAACAGCTTGGCAATGGAATGTGTTCGGGGTCAACTGAGGTCAAAGTCTGAATATTTCAAATTTAAAGTCTGCATTTTGACAGGTGTTTGTATATGTGAAGGTTAAGGGTTACGTGGAACGTTTGATGGATAGTTTTATTGATAGCAGACATATACCAGAGGAATGTCTTGAATGTCGCTTTTTGTGGAAATGTTCGATACAGTGAACATGCTGTAGTCTTTAGAAACAGTTTTTGGATTGCATACCTTGAACACGTCTCAATGATGAACTTTCATTTGCATATGTATCATATTTCTTCACAAGTTTGAATTTCATGTAAAAATTAAAATATAAAATAAAATATGGTTCATCAAGGAATCGTGGGACGGGGTAAGCTCGTATTCTCTGGCCCCCGAAGTATTGCCGTGGTGTGCACTTCATCCAGGTATACGTTTTTGCAGTTCAACTTATTGTCTCCCCCCCCCCCCTCTTCGCAAACTGTTGGCTCCCCATTCCCCCTCCCACTTTGGAGTTTCTGGTGCTGCCACTGTGTGATACTATTGCAATGATTAAATAAAGTAATGTGCACAACGGCGACAGAATTCGATAGTTCATCGAAAAGGTTCATGTATGTTGTCAGATAGCGATCCAAGTAAGTTTTTACCGCCTTCTAAGACTTTTTAGACATTTTCATGGTTAGGTTGAGCGGTTCGTGATCTAATATTCTCATGTCTTATCATTAATAGCTCCATTCTCATCATAATCAATTGAAAAGATATTCCTGTATGAACGTCATTATGTTAAAATATACCTTAGGTTGCCAAAATCAAACGGCTGCATTGCTAAGTATTATTCTCTTTCGTTGCGGGATCCACTCCTGACCAATCAAAGTCCAAACTACCCTAACATAACTCCGTCCATGTAAAGTATCATTTCTTTGGAGACGTGATATGCGGAAGCCTTTAGAGCAACTACTTGTAACACGGAACTTACTACTGGCGCAAATTCAATTGTACATCAGAAACCATTTCAGTCTCACGGTACACTTTGCACTATATCGTTTAAGCCAGTACTCTAGCAAATGGTTTAGATCATCTTGTGAAGAAATGTACCAGTTGACGGAATATTGTGTAGTCGCATGTAAACTACATGATTAATAATTTATATATGATTAATTCCTAATATATGATTAATTACTAATACGTTCATACAAGACGGTGCCAGTTTAAAGTTTAAATTTGTTTGTCTAATTCTCAAGTTGGTATAAAAGAGCATTCTGAAATGATCTTAAATTCGTATTTAACAATTTCCTGTTGTGAGATTCGTATAACCTTACTATGCAACGCCGAGAGTATGCTCTTTGCTCTTGGAACTGAACTTCCAAAGCTGGATATTTTTATTTAATTAGTTCCCGATATCGATCTTTTTCAATCCGAGCAGATACTGTTTGACTACCGCGAAAATAAAGCCCTTATCAAAGTAGATGTATACCCTACTGTCGGGTTAGCCTATCCAACTTGTTAGAAAAAAGTGACTTAAAAACAGGAAACTTCATAGTACCCTTTCATCCTCTTCTGGAACCCAACGTGCAAACTACTACCACCAAGCCGGCACCAAGCCACCATCCATCTACCATCTACTACCAGTATCTACCTTCATCCACCATCTACCACCAGCCTGATTCAACATCATCACCGTTCCACCAAGATTCTCAAGGTTTCATTATCATTCACCTCTTCCATCCTCTAGAATAACACCGCACGCTGCCTGACCGAAGCTAACAAAAACTGAAATTGAAAGCCTCTGGCATCCTTTTCTTTCTCAACTAGTTTCCCTAACGAGCAGTGTTAGCCCGTCTTCCTGAACAAACAACACAATCAGGAACAAACCATGGAAATGGAATTCACTACGATCACCAACAAGAGAAAGAGGAATCCAGCGACCCAGTCACCGTCACAACCAGAGAAATTACATCTTCCCGGCACCAAAAATGTCCTTGAAGCCAGTATGTCAGGCAGAGTACAACTCCCAGTGATACTCAGCGACATACCAGCCACCCTCACCAATCCCAGGGAAGCCCGCAAGTTCATCGAGACAACATATCCTAGAGCAACCATCATCTCACTACGTCTGACTAGAGGAGGAAACATGATACTCGCTGCCACCATCAACAACATCAGATTCTGATAAAACATCAATGGCCCTCCAACAACCAACGGTAAAACACCTTCTGCAAAACTTCCTAACACCAACCGACCAATCAAATTCGAGGGAGTCATCTTCAGGTTACACCCAGACATCTCTGTTAGAGAAATCAACGTGGTGGCACACCAAAACGGATTCAAAAATACATCTTCGGGACGCTTCTTCCTTTAAGGCACCGATATACCAATTTGGAAAGCCGCTATCACCTTTACCAGCCAAACAGACTTACAACAGCTATCACCAGAGGCATCTCCACCAAGAACCAACTACACACTGAAGTATCTATCAGAAACTCCCGGACTGTAATCCAGTGCCACAACTGTCAGCTTTTTGGCCACCTCGCAGCTACATGCACCCACCGCAAGACATGCACTCGATGCGCCGGTAAACACAGCTTAGCCGAGTGTCAGAAACCAGGGAACAGCCAGAATGCGCCAACTGCCGTCTGAGCCATATACCCAGCTACCGTGGATGCTCCGTATACATAAGAGAGTTTAACAGAATCAACCTTCAAACCACCCGTCCGCAACAACCAATTCGCCAACAACCAACCCTCCGATAGCCAGAATGAAAATTAACCCAGCAGCAGATCAAAGAACTGGGAGAAGCTCACCAAAATCAACTCTTCGAACTGCAGAAAAACAGCAGAAAGCAACTCAGCCATGTTTCAAGAAGCATTGGAACACACCACCGAACAGCTCAACGACCTGGAAGGGAACATCGCTATATGTATCTACTGTATTCCTCCCAAGGCCTTCCCACACAAATTGGTCCCTTTACAGGATTCACATCCAGACCAATATCAAGCCCTACAACATTACCACCTCACAGCAAATTGGCCAAGCAGCGATACAAACAAAAAAGCCGTTATAAGCCACAAAGCACCCCAGAGATTCCAGCTACCACGCCATATTATCCATCTCATCAAACAACGCAGGACACTTCGGAAACTATTACAGCGGACGCAAAACAAGAACATCAAGACTGTCCACAAGCGAACTCATCCACAAACACAAAGATCAACTGGACAACAAATGCAAACAACTATCAAACATCTATCAAGAAGCCAGCAACACTTTATCAGGTAGAAACGGCCTCCAGTATATCCACCTCAACACCACCACGTTTCCAGGCACTAAGCAACATCTACACAGCATCCCTCAAAATCAGACATTTACCTAGTTTACCTACTTATGTTCCAGTTCATAAAAGACACGTCAACGCAAGGGTCATCAAACGATAGCAGCCTTCTTCTATGCAGAAAAAGTCTTCGTTCGACAGAATGTGGTAAACGGCCTACTACTGAAACTCAGAAAATACCATTTTCCGGACAAACTAACAAGATTGCCAGCTTCCTGTCTCATTGAATCATCAACTTAAAAATTGGCACATCGTTCTCCTCACCACTACAACTCACCACCGGTACGCCCCAAGGAAGCATCATCAGCCCGATCCTGTTCATCCTGTACGTCGGAGACATCCCTCAACCAGACAACGCTTGCATAAAAAGTTCGCAATATGCTGGTGACATCGCCATCTAGGCCAGCCCCCAGAGCAGAGGAATACCTACAACGCTACATCAACCGAATACACAATTGGTGCAACGAAGTGTACATCACCAACACATCATCTTCATCAGTTGATAACAAATCAACTTAGAAGATCGGCCTTCATCTTGGAATCATCCCCCCCCCCCCCTCACCGGTATGATACAGAAATTATGAGAACGTAACAAACAAAAGGAACTCCATTAGTTTTTTCAACCCAACACCATCCACGTCCAGATCCAACCATTCGAAACAAGCAGCATAACAACCTAAATCTCTTCTGTAACGTCCGCTCATCGAAACCACGCCGTCAGTGAAGCATCTCCTCTATGACGCCTGTCTAGCCTCAAAGTCCATTCATCGCCTCACATCGCCAATCCAGTCTTCGAAGCCGGCCAACACTCATCGCTCCCTAAAAAACATGCTACTTTCCTACCATCATCCAGCCACGTTTCTCTTCGACCCGGCCCTCAAAGTTCATATTAACACAATCCAAAATTTTCATATCTCAAACCATGGAGTCTTATATTTACCGGCCAGGAGCTTTCGCCACTGACCCACTGAAGCGCCTGGCGGCGGAAACAGCTTTTTACAAGACATATCGTATCGTACCCTTCACCAAATAATCATCGATAAAATTGAGCAGCATGGAATACTCATCGGATTCACTTTTACTAAACTGAAGCTAGTGTTTTTATTAATAAAGCTTTCTCCAATGGCACATATATACAAACTTTCATTTACCTGTAATGTAGAATGTAGGTCCATTTCCCTAGCTACCAATTGGAAATTAAATCCAATACTAAGTTGCCGTTATTCAACACAACACCAAACATACAGATGAAGATTGGGCTGTATCTTTCCATCGTGAATTAGTCAAACATCGTCATATCATCCTTGCAGTATTTCCTTCTATCACAAATGTACAATTACAGTAGCATATTTTAGTGTACGGACTGTATGTATATTGTATGTGCACTGGCTGTGTGTAAATTCCACTACAAATCATCAAGAACCTTAGAGGCCAGTTAGTTGCACCATGGAGGTTCTACAAGGAAAACCTTTTGGTTGCACTGGCTTCACAATTTATTTACACTTCGTTGATTCCACACAATAGATTTCCAAGCCTATCTAGCTGGCGATTTCACCTTGTAGTAAGTGCAGTGAGGAAACTCTCGTAATTAGCTGTGACAGTCTGCTGCCAGAGTGGGAGATATGAGGGGTATTTGTGTCACTAAGCTTGACTAACCTTTGACCCAGATCTCCTAGGGGCCAAGATTCGCTATGAAACGGTTCAACAACTCATCAACTAAAAGTAACTGATTACCATGCAACGTAGTGTAAATATATTCTCATCAAACACATTACATCATATCATCTCAACGCGTCTTACAAGCATAAAATAACAAGAAACAATATAACAAACAATAAAATGATCAAAACCAAACAAATAAAACAGTTTAACGTAAGCATATAAAGAGAAAAAGAAGGATAAAAATAAGATATAATTAAATAATTCTAGTTGTAAGTCTACAATGTATCCTATAAGACAAGTAGGCCAAAAAGTAGTATAAAATATGAAAAACAAACGGAAGAATGGATCAAGTTATTAAAATACTCCCAGCCCCCAACCGGATACTTGGAGGTCGGTGGATCCACCCTGTAAAGTGTATAGTTGTTACTTTGAAGCCGTTTGAAACAGTATTTGATGATTCATGACGAAAGTAGAATAATTAAACAGCGCGATACTATCGTCTATAACTAAAAGTTGAGCTCATCAGAACATGACGGTAACTTATTAATATCAAGATATATGTTTGTTTACCCTTTGGAACCCACCAGAGCAACGTTGCTGCAAACAGGGGTGTGTGTGTTAACACCTCCCTGTTGCAGCCGAACATAGCGTTATATTTACCGTCACGAATTGCTTACATTTTGATAGACCGGGAGAGCTTGGAGAACAAGCAGAGAACCTTGAATGCCCCAATTACCAAAAACACCAATTTGCTAAGAATGATAAACAGATTCCTCTGTGAATTTGGTATAGGAATGGGGTTTGAAAACCACTTCATTAACTCTAGCTGCACTGATGTGATGATGAATGGGGTGTCTTCATGCATCTCCCTCGACATTTAAGAAATCACATTCCCAGTTTGACCAAGATTGAATTAACTCGCATACCTCTTAGCAAGAACGACAACCACGTTAACCTTTGTGTAACATGCATTATGTTGAATTGACAAAGGACTAGTTCGACGAAAGCCAATCACAATTTGAAATCTCAGCGAACACAGAATAAATACAGGCGGTTAGTGTAAACCAAATCAGAAGTAACATTTCATGAAATTTCAGACTGGATTTGCTAGAGGAAAACGCACCGTGTGACGTCTAACATTAACAATGTCGTGCTTCACTTACATCAGTTGAGAAACAAACTGCACAACCTGTTAAGTGGCTAGGCTTTAGTCTAGTTTATTAACACCATGACCAACAATGGCTTATCATATGCTTTCATGTGGTGTTACAATACCTGAAACATTTTGCACAAGTTCCGGCATCACGATAAATGCATCAATGAACTAGGCATAGGCTGTACAGTACCATAAATAGTTATAATATGCATGGGCGCAGATCCTGGTGGGGACAGTTAGTAAGGTTACTTCCTAGATTAAACAATGGTACAAATCGACCATATTCAAGAGGTACATGTACTACAAACTATAGAGATGATGGACATTTCTACAATAAAAGAAAATCCAGAAACTTGTGCCAAAAATAGAGGAAACAACATTATTGAATATTTTATCATCATATCCAATTACTAAATTTATTGCATACTTTTAAAGTTCAATCAGTTTTATCAACGCATCATGCTGTATTTATTAGGGTTTGAAGAAACGTAACGTTTTGCATTTGCATACATCATGACTTAGAATTTGGGCGTCCAGTATTTATGGCAAGGGCATGATGTATTTGATGGTTGTCAAATATCACCAGAGTGTTAATACAAATACCACAAGAAGAAAACTATCTGAAGATCTTGTATTTGAGAATGTTGTGAACCTATATGATGTAAAAAATATAAAATTGTAACAATCATGCGTATTGTATGCAAACTTCAATGTTGCTAATTTAGACAATCTTGTACTGTCCAAGTGTCTGATCTTCAATACTACTTTCTGTACTTTTCGTACCCGAAAAGGTAAATCAGAAATTTTAGACATTATAAATGAACTGCCACTAATCCAGTTAAGTAACTACATCATTATGGTAGTGTAAGTCAGAAGTATCGAAACTTTACAATAATCTGCTATAATAAAGACACATCGACTTAAATGCCGATCACACAAAGCAGCCCTGGACAGTATGGAATATCACATATAAAATAAAACAAACAATAAGAAAAGGTACGTTGGGATTAGCATATTAAGGCATTTATTGGCGTATGTACAAAAGGTCCATTGCACACTCCTACAGACTTACAATTATTTCATAATTAGACATAAAAAAAGGGGCAAAGATGTTTCAGTAAAGTGACAACGCAAAACACACGTCCTCTTCTTCCGACCATCACTTACATTATTCGCGTACAAAAGAATGACAATGAGATTAAGCACCTTAGGTATGCAGCAACCTACTCCACCAACATTTCGAAAAGATCTTTCCTTTCACAACAGATGGGATCACCAGCCCAAAGAATATCTAACGAGTTTCTATCGTTTCTAGTTTGTGGCTAAAATAGCTCAGAGACTGATGACATTTCTGTACAAATTTCATTTGTCTTTGGTATATCAGTCTCTGCATACCACACCATGGAGTTTGAGAACTGAATATGTTATGATGAGCACAGTCATTGCCCTAATGCAGACCTACCTGCCAATGTTTTCCTTTTGGTGTAAGCACATCTAAAGCTAGTTTGAGACTTTTAAAACTAGTTTGAGGCTTTGGCCTCCAGTAGCAGCTCAGTGTATTGCAAGGTCTTCACATTTGAACCTCTGTTGACTTCAAATGACATGAACTACACATACAATTTTCTAGATAATTTAGCAAATCTGCAAATTTGCTGTCACTGGATATTAATAACATTTCTCGTCTTTAACAAATAATGACATGTTACCCCTTACTTTTTTTTCCTATTTCACTAAATAGATGTTGAATCTTCATGAAGTAAGTCATAAATCATAGTTCACAAGAAAACAAAAGCATTTGCGCTTTATGCTATTTCACCACTTTTAAAAAACACATGAAAAATATTATTAAATGGCTAATATAAAAGGAATGACGAAACATCCGATTGTTATTTGAGAATGATTCATCCACATTAGTTAGATAATGGAACTGTGTGTATGTAGTAATCAACAGGAATAATGAAATAGCCACCAATGTTTATCAAAGGTTTCATAAACCAACCATATTAGAAAAAGAAATTATATAAAATGACTTTAAACAAAGTAAGGAACAAAATAGAATAACCGACTTAATCAGAAGTATTTCTCAAATTTACATCATAATTCTTCTGTGTTCTATCAGCGTGCAAAGATGTATGTTCCTTCTTTATGAGGCAATATAAAACAAAAACACTAACTTTAAATGTAGATTGTCGTAGCAATCAGGAACAATTCAGTAACGAAAAAACACAAACTAACCATTGAAAAAAAAAATGAATTCATGATGTTACGAACGTCTTTGAGGATTGTTTGAACTTGAGAGGAATATGGTTTCACTTTTTTTTAAGATGTCGGCTACATCAGTTAGAACCAGATGGATACATTACAATCTCACTAAGACCTTACATACCTTGCCAATATGTGTGTGGTATTCGTTCCTGAGTGAAACCCTAATTACTTTCCTATACCGATCCCCATCATATGGGATGGTACAACACCGTTGTGTTACCATTGGCTCTAACTTAAACCACACTAGAAATGAAAATAGCCTTATTGGTCTACCAAACCATCTGGGTGTCCTTTGTGAAACCTTCATCTAATCATCCCGAATTCCCTCTTCCACCCTTTTCCATAAGAGATAAAGTTTCACAACAAAGTGTTTCACTCATTCTGAACGATCTTATGTGTATAACACACTTACATAGTGTATACATAGTGCGCTTAAAAGAGCACATAAAGAAATTAAAGATTTAGGGACTTTTTAACAAATCTACGATGTATACATTCAGTCAAAAACGAAATAAAAAAAATTATACATTGGCAACAGAAAATGCTTTCTTCAAACAATCTTCAGTCAAAAACGAACTGGTGGTCTAAACTGCGTACATGCTAAACAATGTTTTATGTTAAAAAAGGCTACAGATCAATGATAACATGAAGTTAAACAATGAATAACTAGATCATTTTTTCGGTAAATATAATCTTTGGCAACTACTGATTAATAAAAGAAATCAATATAATTCAATTCCATCAATGTACAGTTCCATCAATCATCCAATGCATAGTAGAATACTTCATTCATGTTGACATTTTTATTGGTCGTTATACTCAGCATGACAATGTAAACAATAATCCAAACAATCTAGAGATTAATACAGTTTACTTGCAAATAAATAAGCAGTATTCCTAAAAGAGTTGTAATAAGTCACAAGGCTACAGTGACCCCCTGTCTTCATAGAGATATCAAGTGCACAAGGCTACGGTGACTCCCTGTCCTCATAGAGATATCACATGACTTGTATCCATGAGAGGATTAAAACTTATTTGTAAAGACTTGAGTCAACCATAAAATCCAGTGACTGGTTACAACTCTGATATTTAATATCATAATTTGATGTTACTTTAATGCACTTGAAATGCTAGACAGACACAGGAACAAAGCAATTCACCTATTGTTAGTGAATCCGTGTTGACAAATTCAATTTACACAGTGCATCAATTAAATCTATCAGTAAAGTCAATCTTTATATAGACAATCATCACCATACCAAATACAATCACCACTACTTCAAATTAGTTATTTCTAAAAGAAGACAGTCTAATCCATTTTAAATAAGATATACCTACAGTAAATTATACCATGTGTGCTCTTGGAAGACTTGCACCTTAACAATTTTAAAAGGAATATGCATAGTCTAAGACGGCTTATTGTGCTTGGACTGTATCGCCAAACATCCCCTAACTATATAGTAAGGTTCTTTCAAAATAAATATCACCTGACAAACAGTACATTATCTTTTCAACAATATATTTCTCTATCATCACATAGCCCAATTGGCTTTTTGATTAACAAGACTTCTTCAAAATCTTGTTGAACTAGTTAATTAGTTTTCCATAAATATTAATAGTAGGTGCAGTTCGAATGGAATTATGAAAAAAACATAGGATCCATACTAAAGAGTTTATCTCTAACAACCCTACAGTTTCTGTTGCCATTTCTTCTATTTTTGATAAATGGCTGCTTCTTATAAATTCACCCTTTAAAGTATTGCTAAACACAGATAACACTTTAAGTGTTTAAGGTATTACTTAACACAGATAACACAAACCATGCAAAACAGCTGATTTTCAAAGAAACTCCATGGCTGTAATAATTGGCTGTAATTATGCCGATAACAATTTCAACATCAGCAATGAAACGCTTCCAAATTTATGAAGTGGTGGATGCATCATACTTCAAAATAGCATCAAACCCTTATTTCAATTACATATATTTAAAAGGAATATTTATTGGATGGTTGCACCAGCTTGACACATACACAAGTTAAAGAGTTTTTCCACCAAAAATGCCTTTTATTTCCCACTTTTTATTTTATTTTATTTTTACATTTTTTGCATAATTGTTTTCAGGATGAAATGAGATACGTAAATGATAGGATGACCTGATCATGTGTACAAAACTATTTAGAGATCACTCAAATCAACCTCCTCACCAGATTTAGAAGAAAAGATAACTGCCCAATATTCCAAACTGTAATAAACAATATATATTGATCATCTTACACAGTTGTTTCCAATACATATAAAACTAAAACTAACTTAGAATTGTGATTGCCTGATTGCAAATCCTTTTATATTAATTCTTCCTGTCAAATACAACATCAGTTAGATCAAATCATCAATGTCTCCAAATTGATACAAATATATTATAATAGGTTATATGAACTTTCTCCACCATGCTATTAACTTGGAAAAAATGTTGCTTTTGCTCATTTTAAACATACCTTAAAATTTCAATTGATGTAAATAAAGCTGTAATAACCTCATAAACTTGAAACAAAAAAAAAGGAAAAAAGTATTAATTAATACATTTATTTATTTACAGATGATAGACTAATCCCATGTCAACCAAATTATCCATTTCATACAGATGCAAAATTTTAAAATAAACTGGCTTTCCATTTTCTTATTCAGGTGAATTTATAAAAGAAAAACATGGAAAAAAATTAATAGTAATCAAGGTAAGTTAAAGAAAAATATTATTTGTTGATACTTAAAATCAATGATATATACACAGTAACTATATAGGTCTACTGTACATCACAGTACTACATCTTAACACTAGGCTTACAAAACCACCCTGATATTTTATAAGCGAAGTGTTGACAGACACCTTACAGATGGAAATTATTTGCGAGCTATGTGGGTGTGTACTAGAGAGCAGGAGCTGTCAATATATCAAAGTATCAAAAACAGATTAGAATAGCTTCACGGTTAGTAGCATGGGGGTTTGAATATGCATAAACTTACAAAGGTATAAACTATTAAAGAGTTGCTGCAAAATCATTCAGATAACATTTAATCAGAGTATCTATCATAAGGTAAGCTTGCACTGTGATTACAATTTACATTCAACGTACAGTACTAACTTGCAAAGTATTTACTGCAATCTCTCACTCTCACCCCCAACGCCCTTTGCAACCTTGAAGTTCAAAGCCAATATAGAGGCCACTGCTTTTGCATACTGATGGTGCAGTCAACTCTCATAACATTACTATACGATCAACAGTTCATAGCTTTATGATATTCTACACACTTTATTTGTTATAGTAACCTTCCAGATCTGGTTTTTCTGATGTAAAGTACATAATAATTCTTTGTCATGCTTCCTCGACAACTTTTCAGTACCTCATGTAAAAAATTGACAACTGAAACAAACCATCCAACCATCAAATGTCACCAAATTTTATCATGATAGAAGTTGGCAAAAGTACTTTTCCTATGAGTTCTTGCACTTCACTTATTCTCAGAAATTGACAAAGGTCAGAGTTAGGCAGTCAAGGTGGTAGCAAAACACTGTACTTCAGATTTAGAAATAAAGTGTCTATTAATATGACTCTCTAAACTTCTTAGTACAATACTGGTAACCTTTTAACTCACTGTTGGTAGTACTTTTGTGATGTTATGTCCTAAAGAAAATACCAATGTTTTCATTTCCCTGTGACACTCTCTGTAAAACTTGGTGACATGTACTACATATGTTTACCATTCAGTACTGGTATGGTAAGACTGTGAAAAATACACATTTTCATTTTCAAGTTTATATGTTTGCCTAAACATGAGTTATGACATTTTTCCTGAGCACCGCAATTGTCTCCTTTTTTTCTTTTTCTTTTTGGTCTTTTCTTTTAATATATATTTTTTTTTTGCTTTTGCTTTTCTTGTTTGATACTTTTCTCTTCCCCAAATTACACAAAATAAAACAATCATCAAACCCTAGCATTAAGTTGAAAAAAAATCACCAAAATCTAGTATACAGAGGATAAACAATGGAACTAAATAAATTTGTAAAGGACAGCAGAAATTATCCAGAAAGCGCTTGGTGATGGTTTTGTGTAGATTCTATCCAGTTGCCGGTTCAGCGTCTGGCACAGCTTCGAATCCTTCTGCCATTGACTCTTTAAGCCCACGTTTGAAGAACCCGAGCTGGTGTTAAGAGAGGGAGTAGAGTTAGTGAGGGAGACTATCAACTATGAAAGCTTCATAAATTTGCTATAACAATAACAATGCAGACTGTTTTGGAGGAGCTTATTAAAGAATACAGGTCAGAAGACAACCTGCTGATACTGAATAAATACTACGAATACACTTTCATAGCAGCATATGGTGGTATGAATGATATAATAAAAGATATGCAAATGTTAGCAGAATATTAAGAACAAGAAACTATTATTGTAGAAATGTGCAGTATCTGTTTGGCGAGACCAATAATGTTTAGGTCAAATGGTACTTTGTTTTAAGTCCTTGCAGTTTAGACTACGAATACACTTCCTCAGCAGCATATGGTGGTATGAATGATATAATAAAAGATATGCAAATGTTAGCAGAATAAGAACAAGAAATTATTATTGTAGAAAGGTGCAGTATCTGTTGGCGAGACCAATAGCGTTTAGGTCAAATGGTACTTTGTTTAAGTCCTTGCAGTTTAGACGATACACTTCTTTGGAATTAATCAACCTGAAAGATGTTGTTAGTTTCCATTTACCCAACAACAGAACAGGGAGAGCTGTGTCCTATTGTTGTCCCGTTAATAGCTTTTTGACTGGTCCAGCTGTGTCCAACTGAGCTCCATACAATTTTTAAATTCAGGAAGATTTACTTGAGTTGAGTACTTGAGTTACTATGAGCTATTCTTACTTTCTTTAATTTTCACTCTGGCATCGATATAAGTTTAGCTGACCACTAAAGATTAACTGTAATAAGTTACAACCAGTTTGTTTTTCTTTGGATACTGAAACTTAACTTCAATCAAAACTGCATCTCAGGAAATATTTCATGTATTAAATAATGACTGGTAGCAAAAATTTTGATTAATTTGACTGATCCATCTTTACCAACACAAATTTCGAAATTTCAAATGCTGACATATAATTTCTATTGACAAATTCCCATGAACGAATTAGAATTACTATTGACGACATGGTGTATATTGTCAATCTTCCAGTTTGTTCTGGAAATAAAATTTGGAAAGGTATAAAACGTTCATGAAAAACAGAAATGATTGTCCTTTTACGCTATATTCTATCTATCCATGCGACCACATTTAAATGATCTGGTTCTGTTCACAAGAAAAGTTTAACTTTTGGTTGCAATATTCACTGTTTATGAATGGTGCAGACACTCTGTAAATTTGGTTCGATGGATATTTGCTTGAAACTGTAATCTTCATTTCATGCAAGGAAGATGAGAAAGGTTAAGTTTTTTGTGGGTGCATATTACAATTAACGGTCGGCTTTGATACAATCTGTTAATATTTTGAAATGAGCTTCTTTCTCACAAAGAACACAGCAAAGCATGGGTAATAGGGATAAGAAATGTTAAAGGGATCGGTTGACAGAAAGGAAGGTAAAAACAGATAAATACGTTGTTAGTTGTGCAGTATCATCGCAGTGAACATGAAACACATAGTTAGCATCGATTATGTGGACTATGTTGTGATAGATATGGTATTTGTGCTTTGTTAAGCATTGCAGAAGTACAGTGTCGTTGGATTAAAGAGATCAATGTTAGCTATTAGGGGGTTTCAAGACTGATAATTGACCATGTTTTATATATTTTCATTGGCCGTTCTCATTGGCATCCTCTGCTGGGGGTTGTTTGTCTTTAGGTTCAGTGGCGCCTGTTCCAGAAATCATTGCTTCATTCATGTAAATCTTGGTGGTTCGTTGGAAGAATTTTAACTAAACAAAATTTCAATGGAGAAATAGAGACAAAACATAGCAAAAGGGTGTTCTGAAAACCAGGTAGGTATAAGTAGAGTGATGGTATGTGAAAGTTGTGAAAGTGATAGAGGGGGGGGGGGGAGGGTGGGTTTGGTTTTGTCTACTGACTGCTGCCAAAATAATTTCTAATTCTGCTTGGCAGATGCATAGGATATTGCAAGAAAGGGCCAAGAGTTGTTACCATGTGTTGGCATCAATTTTCTTGTTTGATTTTTCTAGGAAGATGCAAATTAGTCGAAATGAATGGAAGGAAAATTTAACTCTTTCACACTTTGTCACAATGATGTGAACATGACATAATTTTAGAAAGTCACATGGAATCATTTTCAATTACAATAAATAGTAATATAAACGATTTTGATATTTTGTGTGTGCCTTTCCTTTTTTTGTATTTGGGGGGGGGAGGGGAATGGACAGGGAGGGGGGATTTCTTTCTGAACATCTCCAATACCCTCTGCTTGCTTGAGTGCAAGAGTTATGACCATCCATCTTTCTTTTCTTCTTTTGTTTAGCAGAAATTAAATATTTATTATACTTTCATCAAACAAAAAGGAAATTATGAGAAAAAAAAAGCCACAAAGAATGAAAGTGATTAACTAAAATGAAAGCATACAGACTTAATGAAAGATATACTGCATCCTTATTTCTGCATTTCTCACAAATTATAACAAGGATAGAGGGTGAGTAAAAACAACCTAATTTGATGAAAATGGTTTTATTCTTTAATATTTGCTAAATACATTTGATAGATAACCAATATCAACTTGCTTCATTCTAAATAGGTATATCAAAATCTGAGATTTGAAGAAAAATATTTAGTAAAGAGATTGTGAAATGAAGCATGATTGGTCCAAACTATCAGCTTGGTTCTGTTGTTGAAGAACTATTGCACTTTATTTTGACTCTCTTTGGATGAGAATTGAATAATAATTCAAGATATGACAACATGAGCTACTCCAACAAATGCGTTTTCGTTTTCTTTTGTGAAGTAAAAATGATTTACGTAAACTTGAATAATAATTGAAATGTTGAATGAAATGTTATTTTATGTTGGCACGGTATGATTTTTAAGTTACTTCATCAAAATATAAATGGTGAAATTCAAAAGTGAAGGGCTCCTATTTTGCAGTAGGAAAATAAATTAACCAAGACTGTTTTGATGTGATGTCCATGAGTGATAGCACAAGTAATTGCACAATATACTTATAGACATAAATTAAATAATGTTCAACATTTCATTTGTCTACACTAAAGTTTTCACTTTGGACTGAACATTTTCTGTAACTCAGCCGTTTAAACTTTGTTGTAGTTTTGTTAATAATTTTAATTATTTTGTTAATATGAAACAACTGAAATACGGGTTTAGTTTACAGTCACCCATGTACCATACATCCCCACCACATACATAACTTGAAGTAAAATGAATGTTTTTTATTTGTCACAATGTTAATTTTCTGTAAAGGAGATGTGTTCCCCAAATGATGATTCTAAAATACTGAAGCCCTCTAATAACAATCGTAATGGTGGAAATGGTTTCAGTGTTGTTAAATCTCTGATCACAAGACATCTGTAATAATGTATATGTATGTTATACTGTGCTGCATAGTGTACATGTGCTTTGTTGTAAGTGAAATTCATGTCTACTACTGTGTTAATGCCAGCTCCTTTGCATGATGGGATGTTGTACCGTACGAGGCTTACGTACCTCGCAGATGCAACAGGTAGTGAATGTGACAGGCCTTAGACTGAAGTGACATCAGAGCTGTGTGCGTTCAAGTGAGACCCATTGTCTGTGCTCATTATAATATCGCCAGCCCCTTACTGTAGGTGTTTGGTGAGTTAGTCATCACAAAGATCTCTATCACATACTTTAAAAGATGATAGTTGGATTTGGGTCTAGAAAAAAGCTATTACTAAATTAAACTTATTAATACTCACCTTCCATAGGACAACAACGACAATAATAAGAAATAATATTCCCAGAAGAATAGCTAGTAGGATCACCCACCAGGGTATTGGTTGTGTTCCCATGGTAGCTGTATATGCTACTGTTTGTATCTGTAATAAACAAAAATAATAAATGAAAGATTACCAAATTTCAAGTACTGAGAGAAAGCATCCACCTTTGCAGTTTCCAGGAATTAAAGTGATCTTTGTAGTATCTTTGGCAAGTTTTACTACTCAGTAGCTTAAACAGACCACAACAAATAAACATTAATCTGTCAATTCAATCAATCAGTCCACAATTATCTATCAATTATTACAATACTTAGCAACTCAGTTCCAAAATTAATAATTTAATTAAATCTGTCTTTTGCAATGGGTTGTAACTGTATGTCTCGTTAACCAAGTAATGTGATAAAACCAATATAAACCGCACCCACTCTTTAACTGAACCACATCCCGCCCCAGCACCCTCCAAACCCCTGGTCCCCTATGCTCTCCTCTTACAATCTTCGATCCCTTCTTTCCCAGGTGCTTCTACTCGACTGAACCATTCACTTACTTGGACTGAGTCTGCTTCATGTCCCTCTGGCTGGTTATGAATATTGGTCGGATCATCAGATACTACTACACCTTGGGATACCACCTCCACGAATCCGTATTGTCTCTGATTATTAAAATTAGAAGAAAAAACCATATATATTGTATCTCACTTTCAGAATGCAGCGATTGATGATGGCAAGATACTTTGAGACATATATGTGTTTAGTAGTGCTGAAGGCTCTGAACTTTGTCCCTCAAGAAATGCTCTGGTTTCTATGTCAAAAACTACTATCCATCTTTGCACTTGGACAGCAGTTTCCCCACTTGGAATAGCAATTTCCGATATAAATTGTTCCCTGCAATGTCTAATTATAATGACACTTCCTTGGAATATGATCAATGGCATTTTGTTTAGTTTCTTTGCTATAATTGCCAAATGTCCAGTGCAGGAAAAGCAAAAGAAAAAAAACCTCGCAACCATATTGACAAAAACAGATGGTGCAATCGGTGAAGTATAAATGACTGATCATTACCGATACAAACGTGTGCTCCCATAGCAACATCTCCACCGTTATCTTGACCAGTTCATCTCTTTCAAGTAGTGCAATGTTACACGACAAATCCACGCATTTAGCTTTCTCACAGCCCTGTAACGATAGGAAAAGGATGACAACACACTCTGTTAATTTGTGTTATTGTTGGCTGTGGCTTCATTTACTATCTTGGGTAGATGGTTACATTTCTGTTAACTTTGTTATTTGTTGTTGTTATTTGTTATTTTTATTGTTATTTATTATGTTACATAATATATGTTATGTATAACATATGTAATGTATAACATGAGTAAAATATATGTTAAGTATATATGTTATGTTATTTTATTGTTATTTGTCATTATTTGTTGTTAACTTGTGTTATTGTTGGCTGTGGCTTCATCTACTATTTTTGGTAGATGGTTACATTTCTGTTAACTTTGTTACTTGTTGTTGTTATTTGTTATTTATTATATTACGTAAATATATGTTATGTAGTATAAATGTTATGAATAATATATGTTATGTATAACATATATGTAAAATATATGTTATGTTTATATGTTATGTTATTTTATTGTTATTTGTTATTATTTGTTGTTAACTTGTGTTATTGTTGGCAGTCATCTACTATCTTGGGTAGATGGTTACATTTCAACTCTAGTTGTGTTGTGATATTTGTTGTTGATCCTTGTATGTGTTTGTTAATGGGATATTCTCATGGCTAAAGTCCGTTATTAATACCAAAAGAGGCAGAAAATATTGTGTATATCAGTCCATGTGATCGTGTCACATTGAAGTAGTATTAATGAAATACCCATATCAAAATCCCTTTTTTCTTGATTTTACAAGTGCATTCAATACTTTATAACTTAATCTGCTTTTTAAGGATAGATCTCACTTTAATCAAATAATCATGGCTTATTCTTGTAAAGCTGAGTTCATCAGGATGTCAAGAACATTCAAAGCCATGAAAAACATCAATATTCTGTAATGTAGGGTCTTGTAGTTAAAGCCAAATAGAAATTTCAACAATCCTCAAATCTCACCAAACTAGAGGACATAATCACTTAAAACTCCTTTCAATCACTGTTCTGCAATCTTTATTCACACGCAAATACTTTTGTTGTGGACTATTTTTGATGGCTGAAGCCTTGAACCCATTATTTTTAACCTTTTACTTTCTAATATTTATATTAATATTTATATATATTTATAATATTTATAATATTTAGCCTATACATATTTATATTTCGTAGACTTTGATCTCCTGTTTGTAAATGTAAATATTTACACTGGTGATAAATATGAAACGAAAATGATGAATGATTGTACCGAAACACTTTTCGACAAGATTCTTAAATGAAAATCGATCAAATTTGTTTTGGGTTTTCTTCAAAAGACTTAACATATAGATGTGTAAGTCTTTTAAATACATTGCAAAACCTAGATATGTTAATAATTACAGTAATGTATTTGGTGTGCATTTAGTTCACCCCACAATACAACGATAAAAATAATAATAATAATAATGTGCTATTTATAAAGCGCTTTCCAATAAAATCTCAAAGCGCTGTACAGAAATAAATACCTAAAAGATATCAAACAATACAATAAATTGCACCAGCTAATGAGGTAACTAAAAATAGCAATTCAAAGAATAACAAGGAATAATTAAAATATAAGAGCAAATATTTACATTACATTACAAGTAATGAGGTAACTAAAAATAGCAATTCAAAGAATAACAAGGAATAATTAAAATATAAGTGCAAATATTTACATTACATTACAAGTAATGAGGTAACTAAACATAGCAATTCAAAGAATAACAAGGAATAATTAAAATATAAGAGCAAATATTTACATTACATTACAAGTATAAAGTGTTCATATTAAACATTCAAAAATATGTGTTTTCAAATCCTTTTTAAAATGATTAAGATTAGTTTAAACAACGAATATTTCCTGGAAGACTGTTCCAAATAATTTCTTCGATAGATAATTTCTGTTTTTACAAACCAGTTGTGTAGGGTCACTGGCTGTTGCTATCTGTTGATCTGAGTCTTCTTCTTCAGCATATGATATCTTTGTGGAGCCCTTCGCTACATAGGCTTCTTCTATCCTACGTCTCTGCAACTCCAAAATCCGAGCTTCGTTGCAGGAACCCTTGTTTGCATTAATCTGAGAGGATGGGGATGAGGCAAGTTGATAATTACTATAGCTAACAGACACATACAAGATATTGAAACCCCTTCCCTTTTGTTGCCCTATTTTTTGTTTTGATTTAAGATGAAAATGCTATTTCCTCTAAACCTGATAGAGTATACAGGTGATGTTTTGAAAACACTACGCTTGACCAGAGCAGCTAAAAACTAACATCATCTTCAATTTTGTGTACGCAGAGTTTCCTCTACTGAACTAAATAGCTGAAAACTAGAAAGAAAATAAAACTCAAAAAGTAGCTCAGTGGTTGCAACATTTAGACTAAGATGTATCAATTATCTGTGAATATTGCTTATTAATCAGACTTGCACAAAGCTTCAACCAGATTCAAAATTCATCAAGGAGATTATTAAGAAGCTTTGAACCAGACACCTCCGGACACAAACATACACTTGAGAAGGTGAAGGATATTGTGGTTCACTTTGCATTAACTTTACAAAATAGTTGTTTAAAATCATGAAAAAGCCTATAAAAGTACTTTCCAAGACATACATCAAACACTACACCTAGGCACCATAACATTGTCCCAGAGGGCATAACAATATCTAATTTGCATATCAGAATTGGGGTAGAGTTGATACTGGCATTGAAGGCTAACATCATGTTCATTACAATGCAACCCTTTAGATACCAGAGTCACACTGCTTTGTGTTCATTGGAGAGAATTAAAGATGGCCCCTTCAGAAGAAAAATGAACGCCGTGCAAATTAAGTCATTTTTAGGAATGAAATGCAAACCAGTCTAGTTATAACTTTGATGTAACATGTACTCGGACTAATCAGACGAAAAACATATCAACAATAAAATCCACAACTATTATCCTTACCTTAATCCCCTTAATAAACACCAGTGCACCACCGTCAACATTTCTCCACGGAATTTGAATGGTAACATTGGAATTCAAAGGTAGTCTTCCAGGGCCATAATTTACAACCTGCAAATAATGAAGAAAGATAACATAAAAACAACAAATACAGAGCCCTTTTCTCACTTCCTCCCCCCTCCCCCCTCTCCACATCCTCACTAACCTTTTTCATGTAAATCAGTCCTGTCAGCCCCTTTCCCATAGAACAAATTTTAAAACCAAAGAAGCCACTGTTATTCAACCTAATGAAAACGTCTTGCAAGCTTTTTTTGGATCTTCAAACAATGAACTACAATCATTGCTTACTAAACGTTCGGTCAATATATAATTTCAATGTAGACAGAGCAGAGACTGTATTTGATTCTGCAAAGTTAGTTAAGTTACACTCACCTGGAATTCATGGTTGAAAGCTGGACCAATATGAGACTGGTTATACCTGGATTCGTCTCCGTCGTGGTCATAAAATAAGTCAACAGCTTTTACAGCCTGCTCCAGTCTAAATTTATCTGCTGCCTGCTGGTCACTTTGACCGGTGGACGTTGCATTGTAACCGTAATAAACACTCTCCCCTTGGGAAGTACTGTAGCAGGAAACACAGAAAGGTTTTATTGTTGACAATACCTTAATAAACACTCTCCCCTTGGGAAGTACAGTACTATAGCAGAAAACACAGAAAGGTTTTATTATTGACAATACATTGTTACCATAATAAACAGTCTCCCATTCGGAAGCACAGAAAGGTTTTTATTATTGACAGTAACTGCACAAATGAGGCATTGTGTCAATTGTAGGATGCTGGGGGGGGGGGGCTGCATAGGACATAATCTATAGTGCTCCACAGATGAACACAATTGGCACTGCAGGCATCCAGAGACAATCCCTATTGTTCGATGATGTTGATCCATTCTAGCTGAGAGGGATCTTGGTGCCTTAATATACAATCACTGACTCTATAAATATCAACAAAGCAATATGAGAGCAGAATGTCAAAACTACATTGGTGATGGAGTAACCTGAATGATTTCAATGACTATCATTTCATGGATCTCTACTTTTAATGTTGGAAAGTAACATGGTCACTACTTCCTGGTTCTGCCTGCACAATTCAACGAGGAGGTACTAAAGGCTTTCCATCAGTGCAAATGCAATGATGTCCATGGGGTTTCAAGGGATGGAGCGGTGGGGTGGGGGTCAAATTCTAAATATCCCCTGACTGATTCAGGAAAAGGTTAGGAACCTTTATGGAATGCCAGAGGCTGATTCAGGATTTAAAAGGAACAAGTGTGGCCGAAGGTTGCTGGAGCAGACTCCCACATAGGGAGAGGAGCGGTCTTGGGGTCCTTCCATTACATAAACGTT
Organism: Apostichopus californicus; assembly: GCA_020650975.1. Lineage (NCBI taxonomy): Eukaryota > Metazoa > Echinodermata > Holothuroidea > Aspidochirotida > Stichopodidae > Apostichopus > Apostichopus californicus. The sequence continues at coordinate 7,508 of JAIPMN010002584.1, read as the reverse complement.
CAGAGATATGAACATCAAATGGTGCATTCTAATGCGTATATATACTAAGAAATATGTTTGAAATGAGGTCGGGGGGGGTGTACTGCCCCACCTGGAAATGCCACTGTGTATGTGAGGGAGATGGGAGGGTGGGAGAAGGGTGGTAGGGTTTGCATGAGAGTGCATGGCAAAATGCCTTTCATGACAGAAATGACATCATCATTGGCCTGGGAATGCATTAACTGGCGAATTTGGGATTCCAGTGGCGAATTGTTTGGCTTTCTAAAAACCATAGACTGGTTGAAGGGGGGAGGGGGAAGGTGCTTTACTGACCTTGCTTCGTTTAAATTGAGGAGATAGGCGGTTGGAATATGTTACTAAATTATCTCTGAAAATATTCAAAATACTGATGTTTGTACTATTTCACCTCACAATATGTGATTATTGACGAGAGCAGCACTGACTGGATGTGTCTTTTGTGAGTAAATTAAACTTTTTAAGGGAAATGAAGGGATAGCAACCTGGTGGTCATGAGGTGAGGAGTTTGTGGAAAGGCTTCTCACATGTGCATGTTTGGGGTTGGGGGGGGGGGGATATTGATGAAGGTTGTAGTAGGCAGCGGGGTAGGATGGGGCTTGATGATGGAATGTCACTTAGGGTCCCCCTATGTTCCAATCTCTTTATGTCGACAAAAGGACTTACCCGATGACTCCAAGGTCAGCTTCTACAATAACTGAAAATTTGAGTTGCTTCATGTTATTGACCTTCTCTTCTTCAGTTTCTATACTAACTGTATATACCACCATTGTGATGTTAATTTCTCGCTCCTGAGACCAGGGTATATCCGAAACATCGAACCGTAGTTTCAGAGTAGCCTGCACGGAAAACCGAAAATGTGTGATGAGGTTTATCGACCAGCTTCAGCTTTGGCTGGTTTTATTAATATATCTTTTAAAGAAGTGTTGGTCAATTCTATACCAGCTTGAATAACATTGCAAAGTGCCTTTTACACCTACAATGAAGTTGCATTGCATGTAAAGGCACTGTGTCAAGTGTGGGATGCTGAGGGAGGGGGAGGGGGTGGGGGTTGCAGCATAATGCAGCCAGGCTTCATAGGACATAACCTACTGCACTGTGCACTTTGCAGCTGCTAACCGTTTCCTTTTTGACACAGTGCCTTCACTCAACTACAATTAAAACTTGCTGAGAATTGTTTTTTTTCCAAAAAAGTCTATCATAATGGCACACATTACATAGCCAGCACCTACAGTATCAATTTCTATAGTTGCCATCCCATTGCATTTATGTCAGCAAGGTTTTAATGATTATGAGTTTAAAGAGATTGATGAACTCTGAAATCCTTCCATTACAAAATTTCAAATCAACACTACATCTATGAGCTTCCTTAAAACAACTTGTTGCAGTGGCAAAATAGCTTAACACCTATTTAGAACAAAAAAAGGAGAGAAGTGTATAATTTGGAACATTATTAGCAAAGAACAATTTCATGAAATAACATTATGAACAGGGTGGAAATTAAACAACAGCACTAACTGCAAATTTTCTGTAATTTGCTGTATGTATTTTGCTCTCACTTGGAAGAAAATAAGTGCCTTGGTCCTCTTTTGAGTTTTTATAGTTATCTGTGTGTTGCCCACTTGGAAGCTGAAAAAATTGCAGTGGTACCCAGTCCTTTCACTGCAAACCCAGAGCAAGTACTAACTTGCCTTAAAAGAGTTGCCCACCCCTACTGATTCTTACAAGATTACCCCACCCCCACCATTCCTTACAAGAGTTGCCCCACCCCTACCGATCCTTACAAGAGTTGCCCCACCCCTACCGATCCTTAAAATTGCCCCACCCCTACGGATCCTTAGAACTGCCCCACCTCTACCGATCCTTTACAAGAATTGGTCCACCCCTACTGATCCTTACAAGAGTTGCCCCACCCCTACTGATCCTTAATAGAGTTGCCCCACCCCTACCGATCCTTACAAGAGTTGCCCTACCCATACCGATCCTTACAAGAGTTGCCCTACCCCTACCGATCCTTAAAATTGAGCCCTAGATATGACGAGAGAGCACCAGCAATCCATTACAAATATAACTATTGAAGTTTACTCACAGAATTGTATGCGTTCATAGGATTTCCCAAGCTACATTCTACAATAGCAGAGGCATCCTGCCCTATTTGAGGTAGACAGTTTGCCACAATTTCAGCAGTACAGGTGTCCCCTCTCTGGTCTGCGAGAGGCAAGCATGTCACCTGAGGATGAATGTATAGCATGAAATTGTTAAACAACATTCTTAGATATACTTGCTATATCAGTCTAAGCAATTGAAAATGAGAAGACGCATATATCAAGTAAAAAAAAAAAAAAATCCTATATTAACATTAAAACATTTAAAATCATCAAAAGTAAACATAAATAAGTCAAAAACAATTTCATAATGAGTAGTTCTTCTATTAGCAAAAACAAAGCAAAGGAATAGTAGTAAGGATTATGAGCTTAGATACAGAATATATTCATAAATCATTTTTTCAGAAATGACAATAACCAAAACACATTATAGACAAATTTCTATAAACACAACACCATTTACCTACATTTGTCACTTTAATTTCTACACAAAATTGCACCAAAAAGTACCAGCATTTACAATGAAAACATTGGCTGTTTTATTACTTTGGTGAAGTCTTCCAAATGACTTTGTTCTTCTTTATGATGTAGAAATAATTTATGGACAGAAAGATAAAGTTCTACCAGAAATATTTGATACATAAAATTCTGGAAGCTACCATACATCGACATTGAACTATGACAACAGTTCTCTTTTAGTATTATTTATACATGTTTATAACACTTATAAAAGTAAGCTCTAAGTGCTTTACAAATAAAACAAACTTTTCCAAAACAAATGGATACCACAACATCCCTTTGTCGATGCCATACATCTTCAGTATTACTAACTCCTGGAGTCTTAAAGCAGAGCATTTCTCTCCTGTTTATTATAGCTTGGGCATCAGTTTTCCCATTTTACTTGTTAGCAAGTCTTGAATTATATATTGATGAAACATTGATAACATTACTCTCTCTCTCTAATTTGTATCTATGTAACTTTTGTTCCTGAAATAAGAACCATGAAGACATTATTCTTACAGGGAACCCGGAGTAAAGTATAATGGTTGTAAGATGTATTTTACCATTAAAGGCCATTATCATACCCTCAAATATGCTAGAAAGGCAAATAATGTTCAAAGCATGCTCAAACTGCAAGAATTGCTATACTGCCCCCAACCCACCCCCAACCCCCACCCCCACCCACAAAAAAGAATATCCTCTCAACACACAGTAATTAATTGTCCATATTTAACACTGTTGAAAGTTCCGTGAAAGCACCTTCCATGATAAGAAGTTTGAAATATGCATGAGACCACTTTAAGCAATTTGGCATGATTTGAGGCGAACACCTTTAAAGCGAAAGTTCATATCATGAAATGGTTGCTATGACTACTACTTACTGCCACCAGCTCCACACCTTCATATCCCATATCGCTAGGGTGATAAACCCTCAAGATAGCCTGATGGGCCTCTTCTCCATTATTATCAATTTTGGCATTGATGTAGAGGGTGGGGGAAGCACCAAGGATCAACTCATCTCGTTTATTTCTGCAGAGGAAATGAAATATGAAAAAATTGTCTAAATATCTTGTTAAAAGTAACTAAAGGGGTCGTACGTGTACCGAGAGGAAAACGTCACTTTTCAGACATCATCATTCACTGTCTATGTTTTTATTTAAAAAACATGTTTCAAACCAGGTTATTAAAACAGGATTCAAACCAGTGACCTGAAGTTTACTATGCTCTACTAACTGAGCTACCCAGACCATTAGTTGTCTGTTGTAATTCAAAGGACTGTTAGCATATAGCACAGCCTAGGGAGGGCTCGTAACCTTGATGTCACTGGATCAAATTTCCATTTTAAAAGCCAATAATTTCTTTGCTGTGTTCAAAGTTTGCTTGTCATTTCCTTGTCTGCTGTTCTGGTTTCATTTTTCACAAGTTTTCAATAATCAAAACCAAAAGCAGTCAAAATCAGCACGATTGACTGAAGAAGTAAATACATTACTGCAACTTTTCATGCTTGGAAAGAATGTCATAATGGTCTAGTGCTTCCGTTGTCATTTCTGAACATCGGCGTAGACATAAACCTGGATCGGCTAAGTCAATTAGGATACGCCCAACAAACACGTACCAACCACTCATCTCTTATACCAATGTCCTGCACTCATAGCTACCACATTCCTTGTATGGGAACAATGGCATTTTGATCTTAAGTGGAACATATTTCCAATGTTTACCGCAAGTTTCAGTTTGAGTCCTTGCTTTCTTTCAAACGATAGAACTGCAGCGGCAACGCACTAAGCTTATAAGGACCGTACACAAATTTACAGAGACAAGAGAAACAGACAACAGGATTTGTTGTTCCTTAGCAACACAAGACTCTTTGCAATTTTTGTATGTGATAAGATTTGTAACGTGATAAGAGTGATCGGCGTACGTAACCTATAAAACTCTGACAGTAGATGTTCCAGTACTAGCCACGGTCCTTGCCGACCAAGCCTTTTGTGAGATGAAAAGTCAATCTCTAAAAAAGTTATCATCCAAACCTAAGCAATTATACTCCATGTCTCTTTTTTACCATAAAGACCTAATTACAGTGCTATCTGTTGTTACAGAGCATTTAGCACTTCGAACTGACAAAGGGTTAACGAATATGTTAGTAGCAACTGGTAGCATGTCACGTAACCGTCCATGGTTGGTTAGTTTTCCTACTGTGGAAGTGAGAGTTCCACATCATTTTAAATTTGATGCTTGTGAAATAATAAACACAATATCAGTACCAAATAAGGACTTCCGGAGTTAAGTTTCATTTAACAAGTTTCCATGAAGCTAATTAAGTAAATATATCATCGTGAGAACTTTCCTTTCCTGTTAATTAATCACTTTCTCTTTTGCCAAGCATTGAATAAACATAAAAGGTAACAGGAAATGAGGAAACTATGTACAGAATAAGGTAGGAATCTTTTCACTTTCGTAAAAAGAAATGCAAAGAATTCCTCCTTCCCTTTAAAGGAGTATGGGTGTAGGAAGGAGGGGGTGGGGGGGAGGAGGAGTTTAAGGTGAAGGGATAATTTGCAATTGGACTGACTTACCCAGGCAACTCAGCTTCAACGTTGAGTTCAATGTCAGTCTGGCAGATACCATCACTTCCACAGTTTTGGACAAAAATTACCTAGATGGTAAAAACCAAGAAAATAAAAACTGTTGAAATCATGTGACTAAAACCTAAAAAGTCACTTCTCTGCATTGAAGGGTTAATAGTTATCAATGAATCAGCCAGCCAGACAGCAATGGTGCATGACAAACACATTGATGAACCAGATCAGCAAAAAAAATATTTTTACCAAATGAGGCATTGCAAATCAACTACTATGTGGCAAAATTAACATTTACTCCTTATTTCCTGAACAGTTTTAGCCAACTTGTTTTAACTATGTTCTTTCTAAATATCTATTATAATTATAGCAGAAATTTTTAAAGTGGACCTCATCCAAACTGTCCCCCACCCACATCCCCCCACCACTCTTCTTTTAACTTTTCAAACTCTGATAAGTAATCTTGAATATAAATAACTCCAAAGAAAGATGTCATATACTTAAATACGCTGAATAAACTTGAATCCAAATTCCCTCAAGGCTTATATGAGAAAAAGAAAATGGCGGAATAGAAAATGTCCTGAGGACAGACAGACAGAGGTTGGGTTCATAGAGGCCGACAATCTTTCAGAATGGTACTTGAGAGGGGTACCCTTCTCCCTTTATGGTGCACAATCCTACAAATTGTGAGATCATGAGTGCAATAAAAAGTCAATAACAGTGAAATAAACCTGTGATATGCTTGTGGCAGTGAGGTTAAAGGAGGCTAAACAATGATGGAAAAAAGGGTTTCCCTACATGTTTTGTGGATATGAATAATTCTGAGATTTTTTAACATTTGTTACATAAATCAAGCATTTACTTTATTTGTAACATAAAACATTGTCACAGGGAGAGGCATTAGAATTTTGCTTATTATGGGAAAGATAAAGGAATAGAATTTTAGGCCAAGATATTAGATCGGGTCAATACAGGCTTGGTTCACTACAGGCTTTGCTAAATATGTTAGGTAAAATTATTAAAATTAAGAAGAGAGGAAAGTAAGCAATTACCACCAATGGGGTATATTTTGATATCCAGAGAATGGGAAGATTGCTCAAACAGGCAAAATACAAGAAGAGGGGTAATATTAAAATTCCTCAATACCGTTGGCCATGCTGTTTTATTCAGACTGCCCACAATGCATTGCAGCACTAAGAGTTCATGAATGTTCTTTAAGCCATTTTGGGTTGAATCAGGGCATCTTTATCTCCCATTACTACCTAGTCCAATTCCTAGGTAAATGTTTCACATACTCTTCATTTCGGCTATATGTTTGTACTTCAAATCCATATTCGAATGAGTCTGAATGCATTAAGTAGTATCGTACAGATGATATGCCAAAAGTCAATTGATTCCAATGAAATATTGCATCAGTTATATTGCTGGTTGACTGACAAGCTTACAGTGGAAAAGACAAGAACTGTAGATGTCATACTATGATAAATTATAATCACATCTTACAGGAAGACTTATTTAAAGTTGGTGAAATAAATACAAACTGGTCAAACCCAAACACTGCTATCAATGAAAAACATGATCACCCCTAAAGTTCATTGCTTCTGTATGTAAATAAAGCAATTAACTGTCAAACAATTGCCAAAACTTGTTGCTACAATGAAAGCTCGACTGCCGCCCTCTATTTTGGATATGTATGTTTGGTACAACTTACCATCACAAAATTTTTGCTATAAATGAAAAGCCATGATTTACCTTTACTAAATCTCTCTATTAAGACACTTTCAAAAAAATTTCAAGTTGAACTGAAGAAGTGTGGTACAATGTGCCTTGATATGCAAGTACAGATTGTTGACAATATTATGGAATAAATAAATTTGGTAAGATCCCACTAATTATCTCAAGTAGGGAGAGGCCTTATTACCTCTTCTGTGACGTACTGCGCCCCACAGTCGTAGCTGTTACTGACGGGCGGGAGACCCCCAGGAAACGGGAGGGGCTCGTCCCCTCTGACGGAGGTCACAACTGGATACTTGAAGACATCGTAGGTGAGTTTCATAGGAACTGGTGTGAGGAGGTCCCTGGCTTTGTCCTGAAAAGCAATAGAGATGAAAATAGAAAGTAGGAATAGATTGTCTTCTTTTGTCTTGCATAAATAATTCTCTTAATTGATAGACAACTGACAAGTATCCTTTATTGTGTTAAATCTCTGATTAAAGTCATATTAAGTCATAGTATAGTGGATTGTGAACAATTGTTTGCCTTTACTTGGTAACATCTATTGTTCAATTTGATATATACACACATATAT
>JAIPMN010002583.1:38137-56036 GCA_020650975.1 Apostichopus californicus | reverse complement strand
AGGATTAATCCGAGGGGGGGGGGGGGATATTTGTATGTATATATATATATATATATATCTATATATATATATACAAAAGTACACCTATATGGTAACCTACAGCATGTTGTTACTCGAGTGCAACGCCAGCAGTATGCCGCGATCATCAGACAACTGGACGTAAACGGTCGTGTATGTGACCTTATTCCTTCCTAGCACGGTCGAGTGGTTTGTTGCCATGGTGACACTTTGAGATGAGCTCTGTTTGTTTTGCTTATCATCAGAGGTTACACTGGCCCGATTCACGTTTGTTTGTATTCGATTCCTTAACTATCTCCCAGCTATTATTGGGGCTAATTCCCATGAGGTCATGTAACTGTAGATCTGCAGAAAACTGCCCCCTACGCGGGATATTTTTAACCAGCGCTATATTATATAAAGCCCAAGTCACACAGATATCTAAGTAGTACATCAGCACACTGCAGGCGTGAAACTCGAGTTACAACATGCCGAAGGTTTAACCGTATAGATACACTTTATTATGTACTTGCTCTACTTCTATGTATTGAGCACTTTAGCAGCAGGAAGTGAACATCTGACTCTTTGTTATATATAGATATATATATATTTAAACTTTTTATTTAATATATTTCAAAAGTTTCTGGCTTGATTTATCCTGCCTCCTAATTTTTGTATTTATCATCTGGGTAAAAGGCCAACAACCTTCTTACAAATGTTCCTTTTTTTCTCCTTATCTACTTCCCTTTGCCCTTGGTCATGGCATCAATCCTGATATACTCAGACAAATACCAAAAGATCACAAGTTATGATTTGTTTTCCCTGCTTTTAAAGGTTCAGAATAATGTATGAGCAGTACTATGTTCTTTAATACCTTCTACCCCCTCTTTTTAACAATTCGGTGGTGAAATTAGCACTTACAAGTGTCCCATTTGGTATGAGGTGTAGATCTTCGTATGAAGGTGGAGATAAGCCGTACGTCGATGATGATCGTTGCCATGGGAACATCCTCTTCCTGCCTTTCTTCTCATCTCCCTCGCTAAAGCCCAACCAGGAGTGTCTGTTTGCTTTGCTGAATGAAAGAGAAAAGAGACACCCATAATACAGCTACCCTATGAATATACAAGAATGCAAACTGTCGCTGATCAACGTCGGTGACATGTACCCCGAACAAAACACAACGGTGTCATATTATTATCAACTGATATTTTACTACAATTTTAATTTTTTTTTCTATTCATATGTAACTGCTTTTAACCATTGTAAATTATGCAGCATAAAGATCTGTAACATCTTGCATTGTCAAAATGATAACAAGAATATAAGGCTACTTGTAATAAACCAATAAGAGATCACCATAGCATTTTTTTCCCTATTTTTCTCTGAAATATAGCAATATGTGTCTTTAAAATGTAACGTCCTTTCAAAATACACTTCAAGCAAAATATACATCCTCTACCCAAACTAATATTTAAAACAAAATGTCATTTTCATTTTTCTGTTTCTATGGGAAAATTTGATTTATTTTTTATTCTCATCTATTATAAAATCTTTCCTGGCATATTTTCAATGGCCCTAAAGCTTTTCATCCAATGTGAAAAACAATATTCTGTACAAACTTCATCTTATAATTTCAGTCCAAAAAAACAAAAAAATTATAAATAAAGCTATAATCTTGAAAGATTTAAATCAACCCCCCTGGGATTTCCAGGTATGTCTGTTACCGAAACTCGACATGTTTAATATTCATCTTGCTTTTCAAGTCGATTTCTGTTCCTAGATTGCAATTCAGGTTATAGTTTCCTTCTGATACTAAACCTAAAACGCTATCCTGCTTTCATATCGGCGCAGCATATCAACTACTCAAAATTCATATCTCACTAGGACATAAATCTCTTAAATGTCAAGCATCCTCCACAGCATGACAAGTAAACTTAAAATACAGTTTTATCCATTGATACAATGATCGAAAAATGAATGCCTGGGAAAATAGGCCATCGTGTAACACGGCTTTCACTTTTAAGCAATGGGAGTTTTTTTATCCAATCAAAAGCTTCTCATTTCTTGTTTCTAATTAGCCAGAAATTCTAACGATGTGACTGCCGACAAATGTGTATAGATTGCTTTCTAACCTATTAGCACACGGTGACAGTGTGTACGATGGACCCAATATTCTTTTGGACTATTATAGAATTATTGACTACCATTTGAACAGATACCTTCCCAATCAGTAATTGTTTTACTAATTACTTCCCAACTATTCCATACGACTGATTTTAAAAAAAGATAATTTGAAAGGTCAATTTGTCTCATTTTTGTTCAGGTACTTTTCATTCTAATCAATGTTTTATCAATTGTCAAGTGGTCATGAGACACACATGCACACACAATATGCTGGTTGTCAGGAACTCTTTGAGTTGGGAGAGGGGGCACCAACAATTTAAGGGGCATGTGCAATACTCATGTCCCTGTGACTTGCACATGGTATGAGGGTGGGGCAGTCTGCACGTGGGAGGGGGGAACAGTCCTGACACGCAAAGCTCCATTCCTCTCTGATATCAATATATCACAGCATGTGACGTGAGGTATGTGTAGTTTTGAAGTTCAGGATGAAGCAAACTATGTGGCCATTATGATATATACCAAGGAAGATGGATCAATCTGCTATATAATCATAACATTGCATCAAATGCGAGAGATGATAGAACCTCAAAATTTTGTAAAAGTCGTAGCTATTTATACTCAAAGATGGAATGAATAAAATAAAATGCAACTGCTATTTCCCAGGATTAATTTATCTGCAATAGCAAACTACTATGACTACGCATGTATTCTAATATCTATGAAGTAATTAAAAAGCTATAAGCAGCATTTTCACAAAGCAATGATCACACGACACTCAACACGATCTCAAAATGGCCGACTCTGCTGTTATAATGGGCCGTTCTTGTTGCAATCTATACGGCAAACTATTCAGAAAGGAAAACTTCCGTTTGTTCGCACGCACGTTCAGAGAAATATCTACCCCAAAGAGTTATGAGCAGCGTGAAATAACTCATTAACCAAAGGCACATTAATTCACCAAATACTTTGTAATCACTCGAATCAGTTTTGAGAAGATTAAATCTAATATCAAACTGACAACAAGTATCGTCGATGTCAAAATTTATCGAAACCTCTCTTCAAAATGAAAAACAGCTTATAACTGCTCTTTAATAAAAACATGCTTGCATGACAAGGTACCTCATCTTTTTTTTGTCACAAGTGAGAAATCATGTCCTATAGATGTTAATACTAAATGTGTTCCAAAAAAAATGTGCAACATCAAATTTTTTTGCATTATACATATAATGGAAACAAATCGAAATGCGAGAAGAAACAATCCATACACGTAAAAAAGAAACGGAAAAAAGCGTTTACGCACTTTTGCGAAGAAGAGAAGGTATGATTTGCTAGATCTGCCGACTTTGAGCGCGGGAGATGAAGGTTGGTTGGCGTAGAGATAGCTCGAGATATGACCGCCGATTGATTATGATGATGGTGGTTGCCTCTGGCGCCCAGTACCCTGTTAAAAGGATGACGACGATGATGATGGTGATGGTGATGATGATGGTGGTGATACAACTGAGATGCAGAAATACTTAAAGCAGCATTCAGGGTTCAATAATCACACTAAATGTGAGGTGTGACAACATTGGTTGGTGTCAAACGATGCCATATCCTATGTTCATTTAAAGTGGTGTTTAGCATTTCATTTAAGCTTCAAAAAACACACTAAAAGATAAACTTATATTGGTCTGTGTCAAACAATCACATACTCTATTCTCCCTTTAAGGCAGTGTTTAGCATTCCATTTTAAACTTTACGAATCGCACGAAAGGATAAACTTATTTTGGTCAGTCTACCACGATCATATATTCTATTCTCCTTTAAAATATTGTTTAGCATTTAATTAAAGCTTCAAAAATTTGCAGTAAGAGCCAAACAACACTGGTTGTATCAAACAATTACATATTTTTCCATTCCAATGATGGTAGAAATATCACAAAGCTGTGAAAATTCTATAAAATAGCTGGAAGCTGCAAAGGTGAGGTGCCTAAGCTAGGAGGTTCTAAAAGCACCGCCTTGATTTAAGTTTACATTTCACATTTGTTGATTTCCTTTGGGCTTGCAAAGACTTTCTTATTTGCTTAATTTTTTCTCACAAGAGAGACCTCCCAGGAGAAAACCAAAACACCAACATTGTTTACCATGTTAAAATATTGTGCAAAAAATACAAAAATACAAAAACAACCTCTGAATGCTGCTTAAGAAGAAAAGCAGCCGGCCAATAAAAAAAAATTAGCAAGAATGGAGGAAAAGAAGAGATTATCGTGTAACATTTACTACAAAGCTGCAGAATATGGATATTTAGTAACTATAATGCAAACTTTCTGGATCACCAAGCAACCCCCTCATGCCCTCTAGCCCCCAAGCAACCCCCTCATGCCCTCTTACCTCCAACACCAAACACAGACATCGTGTATGCCTAACACACCTCCATCTACTGTTTAAACGTTATTTATGTGCATATTTGCCAAAGAGAGGTGGAGGGAGGGTGGGGGGGGGGGGGTAACGCTTAAAGTTTTGACACTCTAGTACTCTTAAGGCTTTCACTGTGGTATCATTCCTTCTCCACCGTGAAGGAACAAATGTAATATTTTATATGCAGAGTTTGAGTATCATATATCATATAAAATCAATCAAGTTATTTATCAGATAATGCTTTAAGTTGAGTGTAAATTTTTACTTCTGACAATAATATTACAAAAGTAAACACAGCTGGTGAAACTGCAATTAATATGGCATGCTGATTGCTGATTAAGATGAAGAAGCACAACTAATATGTGAGTGATACTTAACCACTTAACCTTCATGGAACACAATCAGAAGACTTTGAGAATTTAACCCTGATGTTATCATTTAAAGTTTCCTTTAATTGAAAAATGCCATCTGACATTCAGGAATCTGAGATATTTGACGTCATTGATGTGGGAGAATATAAATGCATCATCCTTTCATTTTGCTCGGTCTAATTAACCACTAGAAGGATTCTGAGGGGGAGGGGAGGGGATGGGAAGGGAAGGGGAGGGGGAGGGGATGGGAAGGGGGAGGAGCAATGTTACAGCATGATCACAACGATTCACCCTCCCCACAATGCTGCAGTTATCCCTTCGCTATTATCAAGCTTTTGTCCGAATAAGAAAGGACTGTATAAAGAGGAATTCCCCATATTGTTTAATTTTACACCTATTCAAACCCCGACCCCCCCCTCTCCCCACTGCTACCCGCATCCCCAACCCTATCCATACCCCCATAAATACCTTCCCTATTACTGCCACACGGCTCAGACACTGCCACATTTTTCCTTTTATGACTTTTATGACTGGTAATAATTTAGAACACAATAAACTAATAATATATGACAACAATATATCATCTATATATCATATACGATAATATATGATAATATATATGATAATATATCATATATGATAATATATCATCTTTGACTAGTAATAATTTAGAACACAATAAGCTATGCTATCAAACTTTAATAATTGACTTTGATTACTTTTAGTTTTACTCCTATAATATGTTTTACTTGATTAATTTAATAAAACAGGTACTCTTGTTTACCCCTACCTGTTACCCTCCCACCTGGAAGGAGAACTGATTGTCCTCAGCTGGGACTGTACAAACTCATTGCTTAGGCACTTCCAGTGATGTCCGACAAAACTTTCTGATATCCTGGGTGAAAATAGGAAAAGAGGAAAAAAGTAAACAAAACTGTGTAATCTAAAACAAACAAATCGTTTGATAAAAATTTTTTGCCAACGTGGTAAGTTGACAATATCATTAATTCAAGAGCTGTTTACATCAGCAGTTTACTTGTATCAAGGACGACATGTCTGTAACAATGCCTTACATTCAAACGAGGTAATTTATGAGTAAAGCTTCCAAAGAGTGAGCTTATTCAACTTGATAGAAACATAAATACAAGATGCAAGTAATGTTATCATCAAAGATACAGCAAAGCAAAATGATGGGATTGGAAGTGATGGGGGGTTTAAGGGATAGGAAGGGAGGGGGGGGGGGTTATGGAAAGGCATCTAGGAAGAGTACCAATCTCATTTATAACCTATACTAACTTAAAACATATTTCCCTTATATCTTCAACGTTAGTTGTCGGTCAGCAATAGAGAAGATAGAAATCAAGAAAGTACTTTTAGATAAAGATATTTATCAACCAAGTGATTTTTTTATTTTTGGAGGCAAAAAATGGTGAATTTAATATACTTTCCAAATGTCAAGGTTACTAATTTCATAAAAAAGCTGATAACATCATGAGCTGATTTATCTGGAGAATGTCATCCGAAAACTTTCATATCTTTGCAAAACTTTGAACTACTTCTACTTTCTCTAAAACTGAAGAAAAACTATAAAAAAAAACACATTTCCTATTAAATTGAGAAAAGGATTTATTCCCTCCAGAATTAAACTGCAGTTTTGCAAATGGAACAGGACAATGCACTGGGATTTATGGTCTCCAAGATTGAAACGAAAAGAAGGAAGATAAAGAGAAAAAAGCCCTGTAATTTATACTTTGATGAAAACGTGATCAGAAAGTAGAAGACAACATCGCTGAGTCATAGACTGAGAGAGTTTGTGAAAATTGTAAAAAAAAATTTAAAAAAAAAATATGATTAAAAAACCTTTTGAAGATTACAACTGGCAAATCTCAAAAGATCTGACTGAGATTTCAGAGGTCATTGAGAAAGAAAAAAATATATATCTAATGTGCAAATTTTTATCAAATTGTATTTCCTTCTATTAAATACTACAATTTTACAGAGACATGCAAATTGCCATAGGAAGAACAAAGACAGGCAGCAGATGTGTATTATGAGGCTTGGCTGCACACTCTGTAATACTGAAATTACTGAAAAATGATTGGTGAGACATATGAACTCAAATCATAGCCCCCCCCATCCTCCTCCCCTCCACCCCTAAAAAAAAGCCCAATGAAGACTGTAATGAATGTTGCTGCAGAAGATGTTTGAACTGGGAATAACCTGTACTACGTGAGTTACACTTGTCTTAACTGTTGATATATAGACACTAAGATTAGAGAGTACATTCTGGAAAAGATGGCACAAACTATGTAATAACTTACTTTTTCAACTGGTTGCATATACTGGTTGGTGAAAGACCTGGGCGTTGAAATACTTCAATTTTGGGAATATCTGAAACGTGGAAGTGGCAAACAACATGAAACATTTCAGCAGCTGGGTATTATTTTTTTGGGTCAATGTCACAATCGTAATATTTTATCATACACTACAACAAAGGGGGGAAAGTATATAAAATATTATGCAGGTGTCTCAAAGTTAATACCAAGCACCATGTAAACTTAAACCCTCCCCTCCCCTCCCAACCCTCTACCTTTCCCCCTGGTTCTCACCATCCTTCCATTAACACATCTTTACAGATGGTGGAACGGTGAAATTTATCACCTGAAGAGAAGTGGGATATAAAGTGATTTCTATCCTTTTCAAATAGTCCTAAATACCATAGCCCCCTCCCCTCGTGGACTCCACCCATCTTCAAAATAATCACAGAACCTCCTCTCTGATAAGGCACCGTCTATCACCAAATGTTTGCAGGAATACTTGACAATTATGAGAGCAAACCATTGTAGGTGGCAACATTCTTCTACCCACACCACAATCTGCCTCATACCCTTCCATTACCCATGCAAATGTTGACCCCAAGTTACCAATGTAATGGTTATTAATAGACAATACATATGGCAACAATTTAATCCCTTCCACCTTCCTTCTACAGCAAATCCTCTTCTTAAAAAGATTGCTGTTAATTCTGGTAATTTTCTGAAATCAAAGACATCCCCTTCTCTCTTTCCTTAAATTCATCTATCAAATGACCATTCCAAAAAAACCTCTCTTTTAAAAAATTGTATTTTTATTTTATTTAAAAAAACATAATTTTTTTTATTTTATTTAAAAAAAAAAAAACACAGCTCTGTAATCAAGGGACTTCCTTCTTTTACAGAAATGTAAAATTGTGAGTTAACTTACGTCCATCCAAATATTTACTGATGGAGAAGTGCAGCCTGCAGACGATGTCATCATTTTTTCTGATGCCCCAAGCAGAAATGACTTCATCCTGGAAGTAAAAAGAACAATATAAAAAAGAACAAAACTTTGAGAAATGGAAAGGCCAACAAAACAAGAAATTACCACCTACAAAATGAAAACAAACATTCTAACTCTGGTATTCTAGAAAGTTGACAAAAAATATTAGCAGAATTGCATAATTTTATTGCTAAGATATTTGTGAATATTATTATTGTAAGAAGGAAGTATCGACGACGACATGTTCTCCTTGAGAAATGACATTGTTTGAACTCGACAAAAAAAAAATCTTTTCAATGATGAAATCTGTGAAATGAGGAAATCAATTACTTTGGTAACTATGATACTATCAGGAAGACTTTAGAAAGATTTTGACTCAAGAAATATTTTAGTCCAAGATAAAAAAGTGCAGGTAATATATCTATAGCTATTCCAGTTTTCGAAATATTCACCTTTGTAACAGGGACCCCCTTTGAGCACCCTAAGATTTAACTAAAAGCAGGAAATTTCATTAAAGCCCTCTTTTCAGGTTGAAGGAAGCTAAGCGACCCTTCTCAATCTTTCCCCCGAAAGTTCGTCTACTAGTAAATACAATACTCTTATTATTGTTTATTTCCTGCAACGTGGGAGGCATTATGGGCAAAAATTTCTTTTGTACATCATGAGAAATACCACTTCTAAAATTCCTCCCCATGCCCCCTCCCCCTCCCCCTTTCATATTTCTGGCTATGTCCCTGCTTTAAAATATGCTGCATCTTTGGAATGCTCCTTTAAGGTCAAACTAACAGGCACAAACTCTTCTCGGTGTTGACATAATTGTTAATCTTAAATTTATGAATTCTAACACTCAGAGCTGCCTTGGCAGTAGTGTAACTCCTATGGGCTCAGACCGTGCCCCGACCAAAAGAGGCCCCCGCTTTACTGATGCATTACTGAAATTATTGAAAGTCAAAATCCTAAGACATGAGATCTCAAAATAACCGATGTGTAAATGCAACTTGAAACGACCGGGAAGTGTCTTATCTGACGATCTAGGAGTATTTTTTGGCGAAACAAATCGTTGTGCGCTCCGCACCAACCAATGGTGGTGCTCCGCTTACATAGTATCAAGTAATGTGTTGCACCTACATGACCTACTGATCCCCCTCCCCCTCCCTTGTCAATATTTCTGCAGACGCGCTTGCTTGGACCTCCTGATAGGGGGCCCCTTTGGGCCAGGAGCCGGGCCCCAGGCTCATCATTACGCCACTGTGCCTTGGATGACATTCAACAACATTTATCCTTGAATAATTTGAACTACCATTGCTAATCATATCATTTTGAGGCCATAAATGTCTCGTTGGTCTAACATTGAGTTTTGCATTGCATCTCAGGAACTGACATAATGATCTGTGTACTATTAGACTACACAGTTTAGTCAAGCAAGTTGATGAACCTCAACTGCTTAAAGGGTCGTTCCTCAAATATTAAAACGTGGTATAGACATATAACCTGAACTGAACTTTAATGGTCTACAAAATATCAAATTGATTTTGTACCCAAAGTCATCCTTTAACATTTTAACAGAACCAAATAGTTTTTAACACCAGAGTTGGTTGCTATAGACTTTATAAGGTACAGTTGAAAACACTTCCTACTACCGACCCAATTTTGAAAAGTATTACTCATACCGACAGTAAACTAGGTGAATAACTATTGTTCTTCTATGTATATTCAATTTCCCATGGTTGTCCTATCATACACTAAACATACACTGACTTTTCATACCAAGTGATCCGTGGTGTCTACGGTTGCTATCAGCTAAAAGTTGTTCACACTTGAATACACTTCCTTGTGATTTTAAGAAAATATCACAAGAAAAGCCTGAAAAATATACAACAACCTGACATAACCAGAATCCTCGAATAAAGAGGTCAGGCTTCTGCCTGTGAATAATTCTCCACTTGGTAAAATTCATTATCTTTTCTTAAAGCAGCTTTCTGGAATGATCTTTTTTTTTATTCTTTCATTCTATTCAACAACAATACAGTGACAATTTTGAGTAGTCAGGTTTCATTTTGAAAAAATTGAAAAAATTGTAAAAATACTTTACAAAATGTCTGATTTGCTGTTTTGTTTTAGAATTACTTTAGATAATGAAATGCTTACAATCAAAGACACTCATTAATTTAGTAACTAGTTAGCATTTGTTGCTAAGATATTTCCGCCTCCTCTATTACCGCAATATCATTTTTGGGGAATATTCGATAGGTTTTGGTACTACAATTGCCTTACATTGGCTATCAAGTACAAACAGTTCCTTTCAGTAACTATTACCCGTGTGAAATGCAACTCACTGAATAAAATGTACGTCACTTCAATATCGCTAGCAACAGTCCCATAGTACTGCCAAGGTTGGCAACCATTAGGGAGGCACTGTGAAAACCTACTTGATATTATTACGGTCACACTTCATGATAAAAACAATAATATAACTTTTCAGGATTGCCCTTTAACTTCACTGCGGGGCTGTTACAAATTTTCATCGTGAGAATAACAAAAAACACTTGCGTGAGGCGATGAAGTGTCAAAATGTAAACACTACAAGCCGAAGAAGTATTGGCTTCTGTACTGATAGCAATTGCATGTAGTGAATGAAGAATCTATTGCCAGCGAATATTTCTGCAGATTTTACAACAGATGGGTCACTGTTCTGTGACAGGGACTATAGAACCGCAAGTGATTTATCAGTTAAAATCTGGAACCTTCGACATGACTGTTTAGGATGAGTTGAGGATTTCTTTTGTCACTGAGTCATATTGAGATTAAATATGTATCTCTTTACATAATCTTTCCTGATTTTGTAATGTTATGCCTCCCGCTATGCCAAGGCTGATTATATTTATCGTTTAACGCTGTTTTTGTGCTCCAATTAGACGATTCATAGAATGGCAGGCTAAACTCTTGCTTTGCGAACACAATGCAAGCAATATTTTTTCTGAAAGAGAGTCTTTCTCCAAATATATTTCAAGTTTACTTACACAGCCACCCAAGGGATTACTCATGTGTGCAATGCATTATGCTATCCTACTGTAACTATATATAGGACTGGGTCACAGTTTGTTATTGATAATGGTAGAAATGAACAATTGTACATTGTAAAGCTATATCCTGTCCCAATATGTATGACTCCCGCCTACACAAGACTTTCAGAGAGGTACAATAGACCTGTCCACCTTCAAACTTCATACAAAAACGTAAGGATCATCTGTATGATTGGCCTCAAATAGGCTAGACAATCAAATAATGGTCACAAAAAAAATTAACGGTCAGAAGTGTTCAAATGTTAACAAACCTATCACAGTCAACCTTAAAGCATTTCTTTCCTTCCTTAAACCCTCTCGACACACATTCTAGAATTTGTCCAAAGAAACTACCTTTGAAATAATTTCGTTTAATTTCTCTGAGGCCCTAAAATCTGAAGGCAATGTTGTTGTTGATTAAAGCTTCATGCGAGAGACTCTTGGGATAGATTTTGTGTTCTCTCTCTTTTCTGACTGATTTTTGTCCCTTCTTTCCTCTCTTTAGAGCAGCATATCCCATATGTGACAGTTATTTGCTATATTTGCTAGGTCTGGGTGTTTACCTTGCAGTAAGGTGTTTTTTATATATATAATTTTTTTTTATATAAGTACTGTATGTGTACTTATATACTGTATATATATTTATATAACTGTATATATTTATATAACTGTATATATTTATATAACTGTACAACATATACCTATATATATAACTTATATATAAGTTGACTTATAAAACTTAAGTTATATAACTTAGGTCAACTTATATACTTATATAACTATATACTTATATAATTGTATACTTATAAACTGTATATATACTTATATAACTGTATAACATATACTTATATATAAGTTATATATAAGGTGACTTATATAACTTCAGTTATATAACTTAAGTCAACTTATATAAGTTAACTTATATACTTATATAACTGTATATATACTTATATAACTGTATATATACTTATATAACTACTGTACAGGTATATGCTTCTTCCCACTTTAATTCTGTACGCCATTTCACTCCACTAACTGGTATATCGTTGCAGCAGTGTTGGAAATAGGCCTGGTACTTAGCCTAATCTCTACATATTGTCTATTACCCGACACACTGAATTATGATACGTCCTAGATATAAATACTCTGTGAAGAGTGTTCAATGTCTGTTGAAGAAATATAATGTTACAAACAGGCAGTATATTTTTATGTTTTAATCTTTCATAACTGAAACTATATCATACCGAGACCTCTCTAATAGCATTGAATTTTCTTGTAATATTTAGAACATTGCAAGCTTTTCTTTTCGGTTTCACAAGTTGCAACCAGGTGTTATGAAGTAAAGGCATTTAGTCGTGCCTTTTACGGTACACTAGTCCTGTTACACATACATAAGTACGTTGTTTTGGCATCCTTCAAAAAATTCAGACTGATTGTAAAAAGATAAGCAATGAACTCTCTGAATAATCAGCCAGGATAGACAAAATAATCCAGACAACTTACATAAAATTTAAATTTTCTAATATTTTCTGACCTAATTCATATTTTTTTTTCCTTCCTAATCCCTGTTCTTTTCCATCTCCCAATTCACCGCCATTATGATAACTGACTCGTATTTTACACACGCTGCACAGTTCTATCTCCTCAGATCTTTAATCCTATCTTAACATCTCTCTTTCATCTCGCCATCCTTTGTTCCGATATAATTTTGCTCCTTTCATTGTTTTTTGTCAAATTTAGCTGTCTTTCCATCTGTCTCT
The DNA here is from genome assembly GCA_020650975.1 of Apostichopus californicus. Lineage (NCBI taxonomy): Eukaryota > Metazoa > Echinodermata > Holothuroidea > Aspidochirotida > Stichopodidae > Apostichopus > Apostichopus californicus. The sequence goes on along the minus strand of JAIPMN010002583.1, from coordinate 43,022 downwards.
TTAAAAATCCTAACTGATATATTTATATCTATATGTATATGTACATTTATATATATATATATGTATATTTACATGTATATATATATATGTACAGGGATGTGCCCATGCTGGGCAGCACTGGACGGCCCGCCCAGCACTAAAAATTACCGCCCAGCACTGTCTTAAAAATCATGAATCCGGCCCAGCACTATTTTCATCTAAAATCCCAATATTCCTAACAGTATATTCAACATAAATTGGGTCTAGCCTATGCCAAAATCATACAGACTAATAATGCATCAGTTACGCATGCGAGAAACATTACTTACGGCTCTCAATTGGTCCCTTGTAAAATTTCTTTGAAACAAACTAATAACTTTTACCAGGTATGCAATATATTTCACTAAAAAAAAATTAAAAAATGTAAATTGTTAACAAAACTAGTACTTGTGCATGTGCTTAAAATCCTACACAAGTGCCAGCATTTGGCAACTGAGCACCTTCAAAAATTTCTCAAAGGGGAGGGGACACCCCCTCCCCCTTAGACCCCTCCCCCAGGACGGCGATCAGTATACCCAGCACTCAGGAAATCCTGGGCACATCCCTGTATGTATATATACATATACATGTATATATACACACCTATGCTTTTTGCAGTAGATAAGCAGTTTGTTAATAATTTGTTTGTTTTCTTCTCTCCCTAAAACAAGAAACTTCAAACAAGAAACAATCGTGAAAAGCCTATGTAATTTCCTCCTGTGACACTAACATCCTGAATTATAATATCTCTAATTTTCTTTCACACTTACCTCAAGAAAACTTTTGTCGAGATTCAAATCAACGTCTACGTCACCAAGGGATCCAAATGTCCTGGACAAGAGAGAGAAATATATCAGTGTACAACATTGCAGAATCATAGCACAAAATTCACACATTTGATGTTACAAAATAATGTATTGCATGTTCCTGCTTAAAACACACAGTGATAATAACGTTGGCAATGTAATGTTTCTTTAAAATAAGTGTGTCCATAATCGCCTTTCTCTACTATCTTCATCATTGGGTGGATGCACATTGTGTAGACATAGGGCAGTGGGTAAAGAATATTCCCTAGCTAAAACATCTTAAGACTCTGTGTAATTTTGGGTTTCACAAAAAGAAAAACTATGGAGTCACTTCTCGCGACCTTGCAAAATTGTGAGGGGGACCACGATTTGCAAAGTCGGCAATGACTGTTACAATCTAGATTCATCCAACACAGCAGCATACAGGGACGTTGTACTCAAAGCCGAAGCCAAAGTGGATTAATCAGGTCAGACATCCGGAGACTATACATGCTAAGATTCTTCAATACTGCCCTCATTACCTCTTGGGAAATATTTCATACTATAGTTCGGATTCTTATGGATTCAATTCAGTGCATTTGTCTTTATTTTTTTGTATATATCCTTGTTTTCAATGGGAATGGTGGGTGGATGGTGGGGGGAGGGGGCAAGTATGGCAGCAAAATAGGATACTTTGAAGTAACAGTTTCATTCTTTGTCAATGTTTCTGTATTCGTTTCTTGATAAGAGTATCTCTCAGATATAGAAGTATTCAACGTACCTGTAGGAGCAAGCGTCAGGACCGAAAAACTTCTTGACTTGTTCCATGTCGTGTAAAAGCAAAGGATGCATGGTAATGTCAGCCTCGTCTTCCGATTCATACAACTGTGGAAGGAGAATTACGAGAGAGAAATGTCAGTTTGACAAAAAAGGGAAGAAAAATACATACAGGGCCAACTGTACACCATAAGTAGCTGAGTTTAACCAGGGCATAGTTGCCTCCCCTCTGTACAACTTTGAGGGTAATTCTCTCTGTTTTCCTACTTAATGAATGTGTCCTTGTATTATTATTATTACACCAGTACTTATAGAGCGCAATATCCCGAAGCTCAATGCGCTGAACAAACAAGTAAACTATACAACAATTAACCATAGACTTCCTTGAAGTAATGCATTTTCAACAAAGACTTAAAGGTAGAAACATAACATGCATTCCGAATGTTTGACGGGAGTTTGTTCCACAGTTCAGGAGCAGTGTGACTGAAGGCATGGTTTCCAATACTCTTGCTGGAAGGTTTCGACGCCAGAATAGACTTGTCAGATGATGAACGAAGTGTGCGACGCGGTTGGTACTGAGTGATGAGGTCACGTAAGTAGGCCGGTGACGAATGGTGAAGGCACTTGTAGACAAACGTCAGGATTCGGAATCTAACCCTGTAGTCACACGGAATCCAGTGCAGATTCGCCAGAACTGGTGAGATGTGATCACGAGGATCACGTGTAACAACTTTTCAAACTTCTTCCCGTTGAAGTTTTCTCTAAATACACCCCAACCACCACTACTGTGAACAGTTACACTAGAGAACTACTATAAACTCATGCAGTTAGCCCAAAACCTATACACACAAACTCATTGTTCTGGGTGTTGCCTAAGAAGAGGGTCAATGCCAGGAGTTTTAGCGCTAAAAACGTTACCAGTTAATAGGCTAAGTGGATAGGAGATTGCAACAGTATTGTTTAGAGAGGCAAAAGAGGAGGGCATTTAATCCTAAATTTGTCAATTTGACTGATTACTTGTGACATTGTTCTGTCTTACGTACCCCGACATCATACTCCTCGTCATCATAGTAATCGTCCGATTCGTATTGATCGTCGTCTTCAAACTCTTCGATGGAATCGCTTCCATCTTCTTCTTCTTCTTCCTCCTCCTCCTCCTCTTCACCATCCTTCACCCCATCCATCATCATCTGGTAATCATCCTTCCCATCATCCTCCTCTTCCATCATCGGACTCGGAGACTGAAAGAACAATATCAGAACGATATATATGTAGAATACGTAACCTGAAAGTAGCCATACCTGGTACCTGGTACTGTACATCGACCATGTTTGAACAAAGTTTAAAAAAAAAAGAAGGTTTTCTTGATATCAAATCTCAGGAACATTTAGTAGATTTAGAAGAGAAAACAAAAAAAAGTTAACAGAAATTCTGAGCAAGTTGTTAAAGTTCCAGGACATTGTTTGTCTTGGGTATAAAACCCAGTGAGAAGCAAAAAACATTTAGTTCACTCTCTCTCGTTCCCCACAAAGTTTTGAGTGTATGAAAAGTATACGAAAAACTTGCCCCACTTTTGTTGGATACTGGAAGTAACATGTAAGACGGTTGAAAACAAAATTTAAAAAGTTTGTGGCTTTTTTCTATGTTAATCCAGTATTACTATATAGGTAATTACTAATTTCATTAATTTTTAACATTTGGGAGTTTGTAAAATGCATCATAACTGACCTAGAAAAGATGTACAGATGCTAACATTATATGACAGAGCTTTAAACTTAAATAATTAATTTGCGCCACTGGAGGATGGAACAAATTCCAAAACTTCCAATTCCAAAAGAGGGCGAGATCACAGTGTTAAAAGGGTATCAGTGCATTTTAGGAACGGTAGAACAAGAGTGCTGAGGTTGTGTGCAGACAGGTAAGTGAGGATCGAAGTAAATGTTCTTACACTGACGCATGCGAAATTATAAAAATAAAAAAAATCCGAAACTCTGAATAAATCCCTTGGGACCTCTAAAAACATAAAAGAAACCGACTCATACATTCTCAAAGATTGTATCAATAAGGAGCAAACTTCAATATTAGATTTTTTACACAATTGGCAAAGTTTTAACATTAATGTTCATGAAATTAAATTACAGCCAATCAAATTAACTGTTTTATTCTTCAGGCCTCATTGCTTCAACCCAGCCTTTTCCTTTTCGTCCCCTTCAATTCTATTGAGAGCTGTTTTATCAATAATGCAGTTTTTAAATCAGTTTCCACTGATGGCAAGTGACAGTTGATATATTGTTAGCAATTCTATTCTGAGAACCTGTCAATACTGTTTGGCTGTGATACCTGCGTGTGGGATACGGCACATACTGAAACTACTAAGGTGAATGTAATGTATCAGTTGGGTGGGTTGTAATACTGTGTGTGGACAACTTTCCAACGGATGGGATGGTACAACTTGCTATAGTTTTTAATTCCTGTGAGCTTGAACGCATGGCAACAGGACTCTATGGTTTATATGCATGTCCATAGGTTCATGAATATTCATTCAAGAAAATGCTATGAATATCCATATCAGCCATACATACTTTCATCAAGTTTCTCATCTACCCGATACTATCATTATACTCCATACTTCATGTGGATATATGCATAACAGCAGAGCATACATGACACACCCAGTTGGGACAATTTTTTCTATACTGTAATGTCATGTCCCGCTTCAGAGCACTCGTATAGTCAGTACGAGCAGAATGAATATCATGTTTCTATCAGATCAAGGTTAGGAACTGTTTGTACTGACAACACAAAGTGCTTTGAGAGCATGATATTGGAGTACAGTTTAAAGAGGTATTAGCATTAGGAATTGTCCAAACTGGCTGTGTGAGAACATGGCATTATGAATATTCATGTCTGCATCCATATGAACACTACATCGTAAACAACGGACATCATGAATAAATATATCTATGATCCCTTTCTTAATTTTTTCTTTTCCTATTCCTATTTATGTTAATGATCTCCTTCAGTTCTTAGTCAATATTTATTAAACATGTCAATATTAAGTCTATGTCATGAAATAATGTAGTTAGTGCAACATTCAAAATGGGATAACAAAAAAATCAATATAACTGAAGTTGCAAACGATATGGAGTGACTTTTGTATATATCCTAAAAGTAAGAAAATACTGTCGTTCCCTCCTATTACCAATACACCAGCATAGAGAATATTTTAGTTACAACATGTTCATATAGCTTCCACAAAATTGAAATGTAGGCAGTTAAACTTTGTTTAAGGAGTGTTCCCCCCC